>WNGS01000243.1:90098-101855 GCA_020271785.1 Procambarus virginalis | reverse complement strand
GCTATGTAGAAGCTGTGTGTATGTGTGTGTAGGTGAGAGGGGTCCCAACATTTTTGATGTGGTGGGGGAGGGGCGAGGGAGGGTGAGGGAGAGTGAGGGGAAGCTCCCCCTCGGCATGAGAGTGTTTAGAGTCATTTGTGGTTTTTGTGCTTTTTGACAGCCCATTATTGTTTTTCGAGCTATGCACACAGCTGGAAGTCTCAGGAGGGTAGGAGAGAGCAGAGTCCAGGTGGTGTTGGGAGCGGCAGCAGGAGGGATGTGGTGCATTCGCCCAGCAGCGAGACATGCGCCATGAAGCAGCCCACATACACTAAGAAAGGAGAACTGTACTGGTGTGTTGGTCTTTGACGCCTCACACATTAAGGTGTGGTCATATGTCACACCTCCCCTCCCTTACCTTCTAGAGTGGGACACCCCTCTCCCTCCCCTCCCTTACCTTCTAGATGGGGACACCCCTCTCCCTCCTCTCCCTTACCTTCTAGAGTGGGACACCCCTCTCCCTCCTCTCCCTTACCGTCTAGAGTGGGACACCCCTCTCCCTCCCCTCCCTTACCTTCTAGATGGGACCACCCCTCTCCCCCCCTCCCTACCTTCTAGAGTGGGACATCCCTCTCCCTCCCTCCCTTACCTTCTAGATGGGACACCCCTCTCCCTCCTCTCCCTTACCTTCTAGAGTGGGACAGCCCTTTCCCTCCCTCCCTTACCTTCTAGAGTGGGGCACCCCTCTCCCTCCTCTCCCCTACCTTCTAGAGTGGGACGCCCCTCTCCCTCCTCTCCCTTACCGTCTAGAGTGGGGCACCCCTCTCCCTTACCTTCTAGAGTGGGACACCCCCTCCCTCCCCTCCCTTACCTTCTAGATGGGACACCCCTCTCCCTTACCTTCTAGATGGGACACCCCTCTCCCTCCCCTCCCTTACCTTCTAGATGGGACACCCCTCTCCCTCCTCTCCCTTACCGTCTAGAGTGGGGCACCCCTCTCCCTTACCTTCTAGAGTGGGACACCCCTCTCCCTCCTCTCCCTTACCTTCTAGATGGGACACCCCTCTCCCTTACCTTCTAGATGGGACACCCCTCTCCCTCCCCTCCCTTACCTTCTAGATGGGACACCCCTCTCCCTCCCCTCCCTTACCTTCTAGAGTGGGACATCCCTCTCCCTCCCCTCCCTTACCTTCTAGAGTGGGACACCCCTCTCCCTCCCCTCCCTTACCTTCTAGAGTGGGACACCCCTCTCCCTCCCCTCCCTTACCTTCTAGAGTGGGGCACCCCTCTCCCTCCCCTCCCTTACCTTCTAGAGTGGGACACCCCTCTCCCTTCCCTCCCTTACCTTCTAGATGGGACACCCCTCTCCCTCCTCTCCCTTACCTTCTAGAGTGGGACACCCCTCTCCCTCCCCTCTCTTACCGTCTAGAGTGGGGCATCCCTCTCCCTTACCTTCTAGAGTGGTACAGACCAGGACCACATACCGACACATCGACCTGAGAAGTATCACCACATGGCACATCACTTAGTAAACTCAGTCAAAGTCAGTAGGTTAGCGTTTACTGAAAGAGGGAAACATTTTTTGGCGGGGGTGAGCCTTCTGAGCCGCCTCGCCTCTGTAAAGGATGACACATAACTGAGGCTAAATGAGGCGAGACCGCTCACCTTAGCCGACCGCTCCCTCCCCTCACACTTGACATCCACAAGTTATCAGCTTACACACTTTTCTCACTATAAAGAATAATAAATAAATAAATAGTTAGGAGAAGTAAACCCCCTTGTATCATAACGTGGCCATCATGGTAACATCATTCTTTGCTCAAATAGCATTTTTTAAGAGTAACGAGAGTCATAAGGTGATCTTCAATCTTATTTTTATAACAAATCATAATTTTTTTTGTAAACACAACTGCATGGGATACACATAGCAGTCAGTGGTTGCTCTCTCTCTGTCTCTCTCCCTCTCTTCTCTCTCTCTCTCTCTCTCTCTCTCTCTCTCTCTCTCTCTCTCTCTCTCTCTCTCTCTCTACATTATATGTGGGGTTACACAGTGTGTCAAGAACTACCTACGTGTTGCTAAACAGTCCAATCTCACACAAGGCAGTCATATGGGTAGGACACATAAAGGGTCAAGGACTGAACCCGCAATTCATTTTAGCTAATCAAGTTACAATCATGACGCGCCAGTTACAAAATTAAAAAATAAGTCTGCACATCGACGCGTGAGACGTGATCACTAACTACAAATTTTTGTTAATTGTGATCGCAACATCTGCTGTCCAAATAAATATCATTGTAATGTAAGTGTGTCTACTCAATCTCCTACACCTATTAATGTTGTTCAGACCTTGTAACACGCACACACAACGGCGTTATCACAGCAAGACAATGTCACGGAATGTTGAAGACTCTTATACTGAATGAGTGAAGCCCCGGTAACACGATGTAACGTAACGCGAAATCAACTTTCTACAGTCCAAATAACATTATGAAAGTACGACTTAGTGCATCTCCATTACATCTCTTATCAAATATTACAGTGTGTCAGTTTTAGCGCTCTGTAACACATTGTAACGTAACGCGAAATCATCTTTCGTCAGTTCAAATAACATTATGAAATATGTAAAGTGAGACTTAGTCCAGCACCATTACATCTCTTATTATATAATTGTGAAATAAGCACAGATGAGTTTGGGGAGACGTGTTCACCACCTAAAAATTATAATATTTTCTTTGTTAACTGTGTGATCACAACATATACCTCCTGATCTCTTGTTCGACCTCGCACTAGGCAACAAGCACAATTTTGTATCATTTCTTGACTAAAATAGCACTCCGAAACATCTTTTCACTTTTTAATTTAAAATAGTTATCTCTGTTTTAGCAGTCTATCTGATAGAAAAAATAAACAGAGACTGGTGTTAGCATAGTGGGTGGAACAATAGTTTATCATTCTCTTAATACGTTTTATTCAATAACTGGCAGACATAACATAAGAGACTTACATATTTATCTTGGTAGGACAGAATAACTGGCAGACATTACATATTTATCTTGGCAGACTTTTATTCAATAACTGACAAACATCAGCATTAGCGCTTATTTCTTGTTTTGACTGCATTTCACAGTCAATACAGCATAATGCGGGAAAATAAACTTTCTGCTGCCTAAATAAATAACATTTGAAAATGTATGCAAGTCTAGACAATCTCCTATAGCCCTTACATTCTAAACACAAATAAAATATTAGCACACGCTTGTATCGCATTATATCATCATTACATAACGTGGAAAACTTCTTTCTGTCTGATGATCAAATAGCTTTTAATAAATGACGTCAGCTTGGCCTTATCCATTAGGACTGTATTACACTGTGTGCAACAGTAGACTTGTAATATCATAGCAAGACAATGTTGCAGAATGTTCAACGTTCAATACTGAAGGAGTGAGCGAGGCACTTAGTAACGTAACGCAGAAAACAACTTTCTGTCTGTTGTCCGAATATCATTATTGAAATGTGATCCCCATTTAGCCAAACACATTACCTCCATTACATCTCTTACCATATAAATATTACTGTCTGCCAGTTTTAGCCCTCTGTAACACAATGTAACGTAACATAACGTAACGCAGAAATCATCAACTTTTCGCAGTCCAAAAATAACATTTTGAAATGAAAAGTGAGACTTAGTCCAGCTCCATTTTATCTCTTACCATAAAAATATTGGTCTCTACCAGTTTTTAGCCTCTGTAACACATTGTAACGTAACGCGGAAATCAAATTTCTACAGACCAAAAAACATTTTTAAATGAAAGTATGACTTAGTCCATCTCCATTACATCTCATACCATATAAATATTACTGTCTGTCAGTTTTAGACCTGTGTAACACATTGTAACGTAACGCGGAAATAAAATTTCTACAGACCAAAATAAAATTTTAAATGAAAGTATGACTTAGCCCATCTCCATTACATCTCATAGCATATAAGTATTAGGGTCTACCAGTTTTAGCCCCTGTAACACTTGTAACGTAACGGGGAAATCAACTTTGTCTGATGACCAAATAACATTATTGAAAATGTAAACCATGTTTAGCCATTACATCCAAACACAAATAAAATATTACCACAGCCCTGTTTAGTTCTTGTAACACATTATATTGTTACGTAACGCAACGTGGAAATCATCTTTCTGTCTGATGACCAAATATCATTTTCTGTAAATGTGAAGCTTTGTAGATTTAATTTTAAACAAAGGTGGGTCACTAGTCCATAAACTAAGAGTGGTGAGTCAGGAAGAATGTCTGTGAAATATGCACAGAAGTGTTTGGGGGGACGTGATCATTACCTACAAATTCTAATATTTTTGTTAACTGTGTGATCACGACATATACCTCTTGGTCTCTTGTTCCGCCTCTCACTAGTCAATAAACACAATTTGTATCATTTCTCGACTAAAATAGCAATCTGAAACATCTTTACACTTTATTTTTTCATTGACACGTGACACATTGACACTACTAAGACTAGTAGTCCCTAACAGGGACTACTAGTCTTCATTTTTTTCTTTTATCAAATCAAATAGGCGCGAGGACCACTACCACATGACTGTCATTCCCTTGACTAGGGTAAGGACTGCAATAACCCACACCATACTTGCTACGGGCTCTCGCTAGTCAATAAACACAATTTTGGATCATTTCTCGACTAAAATAGCACTCCAAAACATCTTTGCACTTTTAATTTTTCATTGACACGTGCACAGCTATCAAAGGGAATCTCACTACTGCACAGATGTCTTGTGTGTTGAATAAAAGGTCCTTACCTAGCATATCATTTTCTTTGAGAAACTTATAAGTGGTGATCGTATCTCCCGAGTCCACACAAATAACTCACACCAACCCTCATCCATATTGAGAAAGAGAGAAGGCAAACATAGCTTGGTTATTGCATCTAGTTTTAAAAAGGGGTAAGAATAAGAAGAGTCAAGGTCCAAAAAAAAAAAATACTTTACAGCATCCATTATTTATGTGTAGTAAGAGGGAAACGGGATCCGCACATACAATTTCCAAGCATTGCAACGCTATCGAGGTAAACATAACATAACATAAAAGACAATAATGTAGTAGTAGTAGTAGTATGCTATTAATCAGCTAGTCAAAACTTAACATAACAGATATGATTTCACAGAGTTTTAACCTTTGCAAGTTTTTTCAATGCTTTCTCTTCACTTGTGCTAAGTGAGTCAGACAAAATGTGTCATTTCATTATTAGCCAGGCAATACGCTATTAGCTAGTTAGTCAAAACATATAACACGTATTATTTCACAGAAATTGTTTTCTAGCAAATATGGTTCCTTTAAGCAGTTCAACACATCAATCACCAGCAGTCCGCGAAATTCTCTTTAGTCAATAATCATCCTTTACAGTATTTCTTGACTAAAATAGCTCTTCAAAACATAAGTGGTTATTTTTATTCTCACTGTCGCACTTATAGTCAATAATTTGTTTCGCAGAGTGACAAGTTATGCTTAGTGCTTAATTCCCTTTGATAGCTTAATTAAGCGTTATGCTTAATTCCCTTTGATAAAGTGACAAGTTATGCTCTCGAACGCTCGAATGCTCATGCGCTCCTGACGACCCTGCTGCCCCTCCAACTTTATCAGCTGCTCCTTGAACCCACAACATCCCAAACATGATGTAACAACCCCAGAAGGCAGCTAAGTACCCAGTGACCTAAATGTGACCGAAATATACGACAAAACCTAACCTACTAACTCATCTCGACCTCATTAGTGTTGCTCCCTGGAGGAAGCTGAACCTGACGTTTGCTGCTGTCACATCAACAAGTCTACCCCATCTGCTTGTGTACATCTCTGCTGCAACCATGCAAAACAATTCTAAGCTCGGTAAGGCCGCAAATAAAGATAGCACACCTATCAGGATGAACCCAACCAGCCAAGCTAGCAACAGGAATAAAGCGCTGTCTCTCCCTTAGTGGCTGCGCGGGTTTGGAACCGACCCTCCCTTCGACAACAATAACAAACCTTTTCAGCTGAGTGGAGCGTCGTCACCGACTCGAGCCATGCAACAGTTATGTAACCATATGGAGCAACTTAAACGAGCTGCCTCCCCTTGTACTGACTTTAAGCGTCTCGCTGATAATCCATGGCTCAAATTATTGACTCAGATACATGATGACCAAAAGTCTATAATCCGAGAGCAGTCGGACCTGATAACGAAGCTACAGAGTGATGCTTTGGCCATGCACAAGATTAACCAAGATCTGACTGCCAGAGTCGGCCACCTCGAACAGGAATTAAGCTCTCTTCAGATCTCGGTTACTAACTCTAAATCAGCAGAAACCTCTAAGAAGCAAGAAGAGATATTACAGAAGTTAGAGAACCATTTTCACTCCCTACAACAGCAACACACTGCAACCCAAGACGAATCAGACCAACTTAAGCTTCTTGATTCTGTCATCATCTCATCACATGATTTTCCCCATGAAACTGACAGAGAAGACTGTACTGCCATGGTGATCCAGGAATTGCGTACCAAGATGAATTACTCAATCGAAGCAAGTGACATCAAGTCAGCTTATAGAGTGGGTACGAAATCATCTGGTACAAATAACAGGAGGATTCGTGTGAAATTGGATAGCTGCTCCCGCAAGTCAGACCTTATCACTGCTGCAGTCGCTAGGAAATCCAATGTTTATGTGAACGAATGTCTAACCAGGTTCAGACAAAATCTCTTATTTAAACTACGTGGAATCTGCAAAAGATCCCCTGCTATTAAACATTGTTTTGTGCTCGATGGTAAAATAATAGCTAGGAAGACTGACACTGGAAAAACTTATGTCATAACCACTGAGGCACACCTCACTTCTTTCCTGGATGACTGTGGGATATCAGCTGAATAACCAGAACATATTTTGCAGTCTCACATTCAACCAAAGTGTACTTAAGCTCTGCCTTTCCTTTCCAAAGGTTTTTTATTTTTATTTTTATTTTTATTTTTTGTTTGGCATCTTTGCCTGTTTTTTTACTCTTAATTATTTGGTCTTAGCTAATCCCCTTGTCACTAAACCTAGGGCTTTTCTATTACCCTGTTATATTTAAAATAACTTGGTATTTGTTTTGTGACGATAATCTCTTATCAGAGATTTAGCCTGCTATTTCTGTATCTCATCCCGTCCTCATCAATATACAAGATACGTTTTGTAGTGGCTAAACGTATATATTAGGATAGCCACACGTACCAGCAACTCCCTCCTCCCCCCCACTCCAGCACCTGCTGTACACACCTGGTCGACGCGCCAAACCCTTCAACTGCCTAACTAGCGACTTGCGGCCATCCAGCTTCCTCATTGGCCGCCAACCAACACACCACTCCGGTTTCTCGCCAATCACAAGTCCTCGCCAGTTATTGTTGGAGTCCCTTGCGTTTCTGCCAGCCAGAATATCGTGTGCTCTCAGACTATGAACACCTAAGTGACTCACCTTGTGTGGTCAAATAGAGGTTTATAGTTAGTGCATATATTCCAGCATTCATATTTTATTTACCTTTGTATGTCAATTCTCCTCCCCATTAACGTAATCTATTTTCATGTTTATTTATTTTTCCACTTGACATTTTTTACCATTAAGCCAAGATTTTGCATTTGTTTCAATTTGTGTATTTTTTATTGTTATTAAAATCCATTGTTTATTATTGTATTTTACGTTTCGAACCTTACCACAGATTACCAATCACGCAGTCATTCTTTTTTTTCCTTTTCTTTTTTTATATATTATATGTGGCCCAGCACTGACACCTGCTAGTTGGAAGACTGCCGACCACCATTTCCAACTCGTTACCGTCACATATAAATGGGGGCCTGTCCGGGAGCTTCACTCAGGTATTGGTAATTGTGGTAAGCATACTTGGCTTTCATTTCCCTTGCTTCCATTATTTACATTAATCATTCTTTATTTTATATGGTGCTGTGTATATTGTACATTACGGGAATAGCATATGGTGAGAGTGAGACAACTTTGGATTACGTGGTGACTGTAGGCCGCAGTCATACTCTTAATTGGTCGTCTCCCCCTTCCGTGTTATCCTCCGTGTTTAACATCTTTGTCCCCAGATATTTCTCACTTTTTGACAGATTATCACATAGGTACCCTGGTACTGTGGTCTGTCTCCGGGTCAATAGCACCCAAGTCCTGCAATCCGACTCTAGGAGGAAAAGAGGGCTTTAGATCCTCTAGCACGAACTATTATTGGCGAATTGGGACCTCGCCGATAGTTCTCGTCACCAGTTGACACTTGCACCCCTACTCGTCGGTCAGACTGATGGTATTTACCAAAAGGTAGGGAATTGGCGTTCTTTCTTTTGAGCACAAAATTCGCTAATTCTGTAAATACCATATTCAATTTCAGTGGGTACCATTGCTTATGTTCTATAGTGACTTGGCAAGGTATGGCTACATTTTTTGGACTACCTCATTTATTTTGAAGCCATTTAGTGTTTCACTTGTATTTTAAACCCAGTTTTCACTAATTAGTAGGATTTTCTTGCCTTTATCCTCCCATAGTGAGTACCAGGTACAAGATTTCCTGCGACCTTATTCATTTACCATCTTGAATTAACTTTAATTATTAATAATTCCCCACAGGATAGGTATCAGTTGCCACGTTTCCTGTTTCTGACATTCACCATATTCTCACTATATTCGTGTCTCCTTTGTTTTGCTATATTTTCACCATGTTCTGCTTACAAGCTTTCAAAGCAGATCCAGAAAGTGAAATAGGGACCTTACGTCACGCTAAGAGGGTCGATTTGTTTACTCTTGCACATGAGTATCACTTGGAAGTTCCTGATGGAGCCAACAAATTTGCCATTAATAATATGATACTGGATCACCTTGCTGATGAAGGTATTATAGATTCTTCTACTCATGAACAGTACATTATTTCAGATAAGGATGACTTGAGAGCGATAAAGCTCAAATTGGAACTTGCCAAGATCGAGCTACAGCAACAACAAGAAGCAGCTGCAAGCAGAGAGCGTGAAGCTGCAATCAGAGAGCGTGAAGCTGCCCTCAGAAAGGAAGAACAAGCGCGTGAAGCTGCCCTCAGAAAGGAAGAAGCTGCCCTCAATAAGGAAGAACAAGAAAGAAAAATCCGCCTCAAGGAAAGGGAGGCCGCACTGAAGAAGAAGAAGAAGTGACAGAGAGGCCGACACTGAAGAAGGAAGAAAGTGAACGTGAGTTGGCCTTATACCAACAGCGACTCGAGATGCAGCGTGACCACGACAAACGACAGGCAGAAGCAATGCTAGAATGTCGTAGCCGAGAACTCACGAGGGACGCTGCACACCAAGCTCAACTCCAACAAGCGGCAGCTAGTCTTCCTCCCAGTTTCAATATCTCCCATGCAAGTAAGTTAATGCCCCCGTTCCTCGAAACGGAGGTTGATGTGTTCTTTACCACTTTTGAGACCCTTGCTGTTCAACTTAATTGGCCTGACGACCAATGGGCTACCCTTCTCAGAGTACATTTAACAGGTAGAGCAGCAGTCACACTCAGCACTTTGGCTTCGGAAAACGACTACACACCCTGAAACAAGCTGTGTTGGACGCCTACCTTCTCTCCACCGAAAGCTATCGACGAAAGTTTCGTGACTACGTCAAGGCAAGTACCACCACCTTCTTAGAATTGCTAACACCAAACGAAGATATTCATGAAATGGCTGGAGGCAGCACATGTCTCTACTTTTTCAGAACTTGTCAACCTCATACTGGTTGAAGAATTTCTGAGACGTGTACCTCCTCCTGTCCGCCTATACTTAGCAGACAAGGAAGAGACGAGTTAGTGAAGTGTGCGAAGTCAGCTGACACTTACAGCCTCATCCACCGGCTGACTCCAGATCCTACCAGCAAGAAGTCTTGGTACAGTTACGAGAAAGCGAGCCCAGATCAAGGTACCTCTCAACTGTACTGCAGGTATTGTCGATTATATGGACACACCATTGACAAATGTGGTAAGTCCCAATCTAAAGGTAACGTCGAACCCCTAAGTCTAAACTACTCACCCTAAGTCCGGTAAGCCTGTAATGAATGTTGGTGTTCATGCTAATGATCTCTCTCTCTTTACCAAGCATCTATATCCAGGAACTATCTCTACCCACGGTTCAGATTCAGAGGGACGTTTCGGACTTAAGATCCTACGGGACACAGCGGCTCTACAATCGATCGTCTTGAAATCGGCTGTGCCCAACGTCGCCTACACAGGAGAGACTGTGTTCATCACTGACCTTACTGCTACAACTCCTTATCCCCTTGCAAGAGTTTACCTAGATTGTCCCTTCGTGACCGGTGAAGTCCAAGTCGCCGTCAGGGAAAAGCCTTTTCCCATGCCTGGAGTGCAACTTCTCCTGGGCAACGACTTGGCAGACCAACAACCAAACAACCTGATCATCAAGGACATATCCGAGGTAAGCAACTCTGTGGTGGATAACCCATTTTTGAACATTTTCCAGTAAAGGTTCAAGAGAGTGATGAAGGTTCTCCTCCTGGAAGTTTAGCTCGGTGACCACCAACCACTAGGTATGCTTCCAGACGTGCACGTCCACAGCCAGCCGGCTCTACTGGTACCGCTGTCCCTCAGGACGCTCCGATACTACCCCCTAACCTGACTGCTGTAGAGTTCCGTAAGTTACAGAGAGGAGATCTTACCTTGACACCATTAATCTTTCATGCTGAGACCCAATCCGACAGTATTCACGGGTTCTTTTGGAGAACGAATTACTCTATCGTAAGTATAGACCCAGTAAACTTAAGGCCGAGGACGATTGGGCAGACGTTTAACAACTATTGATTCCTACCAGTCTGCGGCGCATGATTCTACACTTGGCCCACCGCGCTTTGTCACACTATGGGTTCAAAAAGAAATACCATGGAATTCGACAAGATTACTACTGGCAAGGTATGGTAAACGACATCGACAACTCGATGTCAAGACTGAATGCCGTGTATGCATTGTTAAGCCGGGGAACCGAACGTTTCGATGGCCAAGAGCACACACTGACTACCACACAGGGTGCCTGGGGAACGTTCTACAAGACTCGATTATCGATAACCTGCGTGGTGCCTTTGACTCGGAACAGGTCATGGGCAAATGCGTGAGATATATAGACAAAACATGGCGCTGTGATCTCAATAAACCTAAGGATTTTTTGCCCGGATAGAGTCCGTTTGACAGTTTGAAAAACATATTTACAGATCGTCTATCAAGTGTTGTGTAAAGAATCTGACTTATAAACTCCTTCGTCACTCAGTCTGGAGTTTGCCGAGCAGGATCAAACGATGCATACGGGAGATGTCATTGTCGGATGTGCAGTGGAATAGGGGTTAGAACATTTGTGGACGTACCAATCTGCAACTCACAGGAAAGGAATGATCTTCGAAAAATAAGCTTAAGTAAGCACACATATAGTATACAAATTTATTGTGTATTTGACTCAAAGTTTTCGTTTAATTGGGCACCTGGATCAAACAATGACACCATAGATTGAGCACGCCAACTATGAAATAATTTTAAAAAAACAGATTATCCAAAGATTGAAAATATAAAGGCACCGCTTAAAGCCTTGAACTGCGTGTCAACAAAGATAGCCTTACCAGTGATTGGAATTTTCTCTGCAGAGATTAAGTCGAAGAGTGCAATGCTCATTACAACATTCCATGTTGTTAGGAATGCAACGGAGTCTCTACTCAGGTTCGACC
>WNGS01000243.1:43998-73687 GCA_020271785.1 Procambarus virginalis | reverse complement strand
GAAATCACTGACTATTTTATGGTGTCACTCTATGTGCGTTCAATGCAGGAGTGCACTCTGCGATAGTGGGCGGTAGTGGACCCCCTACCGACCCTGGGGCGGCAGTGGACCCTATATACTAATCTGTGGGCGATACTGGACCCTATACTCATCCTGTGGGCGGCAATGGACGCCATACACATCCAGTGGGTGTTATTGGACCCCATACCCATTCTATGGGTGGATGTGATCCCCATACCCATCCTGCGGGTGGATGTGACCCCCCATACCCATCCTGTGGGTGGTATTGGACCCCTTACTCACCTAACAGGTGGTAGTGGACAATATACCCATCCTATGGTTGCTATAGTAGACACCATACCGTCTTGTTTGCCGTAGTTTGCCCCATAGACATTCCACCGTAACATTGTTTTCTGTTAGCGTTCCTACAAAACATTCTTTAAATATTTTTAAAGCACAGACTATGGCATATAATATTGATTGGTGAAGCACTGTATTCTATGTAATAATTTATAGTGCTTATTATAATTACTAAGAACAACTAATATTTCTCAAAACAAAACTACGAGCCTTCAATAGGATGTAGCTGATCTGTAATATTCTAAGAGCATGGACAATAGTAGGTAAATTTCACAACCCATGTGGGTCCTGAAAACTACAATTTTCGTTATAATTGATCCAGTCACGACTATTCTGCTATCTACGTTGATGGACGGGTACTGTGAGACGTAAATTGGTACGTGAGGAAGAGTTTGGACCTTGGTAAAAAAGATAACTGGGAATATATCACATATGTACTAAATCACATTCAACATATAGACTTTAAGCATTAAGTCATATATGTGCTGTCTTGTGTGAGGACGGGTTGAAATAGAGACAGTTTCGGTTTGTGTTTCCAGGGCTCTCACTGTCTGTTCAGCAGCTAGTGGAGGGTTCCCCGCTCCCCTCTGGGATTGTAGGGCTCGGGGTTGTGGCTCCCTGATTCCTGTTTTTCTCCCTGCGCTCCCTTCTTGTTGCTGTTGCCCTCATTCTCTTGTCCTTTGTCATATCCCTCTGCAGGAATACTTTTTTGAACTTCTGAACATTTCCAAGTCTGCTCTTCCTTGCTAACAAGTCCTCTTTTGTTCTCTCACTCTTGAATACCACCTTTATCACTCGGGGTCTGTCCTTGTTGTACCATCCGATCCTGATCCTGTGTGTGTGTGTGTGTGTGTGTGTGTGTGTGTGTGTGTGTGTGTGTGTGTGTACTCACCTAATTGTGCTTATGGGGGTTGAGCTCTGACTCATTGGGCACACACACACACTCTTTGTGTGTGTGTGTGTGTGTGCACTCATCTAATTGTGCTTGCACGGATTAAGCACTGGCTCTTTGGTCCCGCCTCTCAACTAACAATCAGATGATGTACATATTCCTGAGCCTACTGGGCTCTATCTACATTTGAAACTGTGTATGGAGTCAGCCTCCACCACATCACTGCCTAATGCATTCCATCTGTTAACTACTCTGACACTGAAAAAGTTCTTTCTAACGTCCCTGTGGCTCATTTGGGTACTCAGTTTCCACCTGTGTCCCTTGTTCGCATACCACACATGTTAAACAGTTTATCTTTATCTACCCTGTAAATTCCTCTGATAATTTTGTAGGTAGTGATCATGTCTCCCCGTTACTCTTCTGTCTTCTAGTGTCATGAGGTGCATTTCTCGCAGCCTTTCTTCGTAACTCATGCCTCTTAGTTCTGGGACTAGACTAGTGGCATATCTCTGAACTTTTTCAAGCTTCGCCTTGTGCTTGACAAGGTACGGGCTCCATGCTGGGACCGTATACTCCAGGATTGGTCTTACATATATGGTATACAAGGTTCTGAATGATTCCTTACACAGATTCCTGAAGGCAGTTCTGATGTTAGCCAGCCTCGCACTCGCCACAGATGCTATTCTTTTGTTGTAGGCTTCAGGAGACAGGGTTGGTGTGATATCAACTCCAAGACATCTCTCTCTGTCCGTTTCATGAAGGTCTTTATCTCCCATTCTGTATACTGTGTCTGGCCTCCTGTTTCCACTGCCTTGTTTCATTACCTTACATATACTCGGGTTGAACTTTAGTAGCCATTTGTTGGACCATTCATGCAGTCTGTCTAGGTCATCTTGTAGTCTCATACTATCTTCCTCCGGCTTAATCATCCTCATAATTTTTGCATCATCAGCAAACAATGAGAGGAATGATTCTATACCATCTGGAAGATCATTTATCATAAGAAGATCATAAGAAACAGTATGGGTCCAAGGACTGAATCCTGCGGGACCCCACTGGTGACGTCTCGTATCAGGAAGATACGAGACGGGTGGGGTATCAATCTGATACCTCACCCTGCACAGTGACTTGCTGCCTTCTGTTACTTAGGTACTTCCTTCTCCAATGGAGTACCTTCCCTTTCACTCCTGCCTGCATCTCCAGCTTTCGCACTAGTCTCTGGTGTGGCACTGTGTCAAAGGCTTTCTGGCAATCCAAAAATATGCAGTTTGCCCACCTCTCTCTTGCCTGATTCTTGTTGCCTGATTGTAGAATTCATTTAATCCTGTGAGGCATGACTTGCCATCCCAGAAACCATGTTGGTGTTGTGACACAAAGTTCCTTCGCTCCAGATGTTTGACTACCTTTTTCGCACAATTTTATCCATTAGCTTGCATGGTATGCAAGTTAGGGACACTGGCCTGTAGTTCAGTGCCTCCTGTCTATCCCCCTTCTTGTATATCGGGACAACGTTTGCCGTCTTTCAAATTTCTGGCAATTCACCTGTTACCAGTGATTTGTTATACACCATGGAGAGTGGCAGGCACAGTGCTTCTGCTCCTTCCTTTAGTATCCATAGTGATATTCCATCCGGGCCTAAAGCCTTTGTCACATCCAACTGTAGCAAAAGCTTCCTTTCATCTCCACTGGAAATCTCAAATTCCTCTAGTGGTGCTGGTTAATTATTCGTTCTCTTATCTCTGGAATCTCTCCTTGCTCTAATGTGAAGACTTCCTGGAATTTCATAATGAGTTCCATGCACTCTTCTTTGTCATTTTAGTGAATCTGTCTGCCCCAATCCCCAGTTTCATTACCTGCTGCTTCACTGTTGTCTTTCTTCTGAAATGGCTGTGCAACAATTTGGGTTGGGTCTTAGCCTTGCTTGTTATGTCATTTTCATATTGCTCTTCTGCCTCTCTTCTCACCCTGAAGTATTCATTCCTGGCTCTCTGGTAACCTTCTCTGCTCTCAAGTGTCCTGTTATTTCTATAGTTTATCCACTCTCTTTAACTTTGTTGCTTAGCTAGCTTACATCTCTGATTAAACCATGGGTTTCTCATCTGCATTTCAGTTTTTACCTTTTGGGCTGGGAATAAACTTTTCTGCTGCCTCCTTGCGCTTCTGCGTGATGTGTTCCATCATGCCTTGGGCCGTCGTTCCCTTTAGCTCTGATTCCCATGTTACATTCGTTACGAATTTTCTTATCTCCTAATAATTTCCCTTACGGAATGCTAGCCTTTTGCTTTCAGTTCCCTTTCTCGAGTCCTTTAGCGCTTTTTCGACCAGATACTCAAACGTCCTTACAATTTGATCGCTCATTCCTACTGGGGCCTCGAAGTCAATTTCCCTTATGTCAGAGCCATTCAGAGTAAAGACTAGGTCGAGTCTCGCTTATTCATCGTTTCCCATCATCCTAGTGGGTTCCCTGACATGTTGGCCTAGAAAGTTTCTTGTCGCCACCTCCACTAGTTTGACTCTTCATGTATCCTCTCCTCCGTGTGGTTCCTTGTTCACTCAGTCTATCCTTCCGTGATTGAAGTCCCTCATGATGAGCAGATGGGATCGATTTCTACAGGCAGCAGAGGCTGCCCTCTCAATTATAGCATTAACTGCCATGTTGTTGTGTTGTAATACTCTTGCCTGGGTCTTCTGTTATTTGGTGGAGGGTTATATATCACCGCTACTATTACTCTAGGTCCTCCCATCGTCATGGTGCCTGTATGTAGTCTCTAAACCCTGCACAGCCCGGGATAACCATCTTCTTGAAACTCCATTCCTTTCTCATGTGTGTGTATTCACTTAGTTGTATTCACTTAGTTGTATTTTACGGGGGTTGAGCTTTGCTCTTTCGGCCCGCCTCTCAACTGTCAATCAACTGTTTAATAACTACACTAACTACTTTTTTTTGTGTTTTTTTTTCCTCCACACCAAGGTGTGTGGTGTGTGTGTTGTGTGTGTGTGGTGTGTACTCGGCAAGTTGTACTCCCCTAGTTGTGCTTGCGGGGGTTGAACTCTGGCTCTTTGGTCCTGCCTCTCAACCGTCAATCAACTGATGTACAGATTCCTGAGCCTACTGGAATACTACCGCATCATATCTGCATTTGAAACTGTGTATGGAGTCTGCCTCCACCAAATCACTGCCTAATGCATTCCACCTGATAGCTACTCTGACACTAGGCCTGAATGTGTGTGTGTGTGTGTGTGTGGGTTTGTATTCACCTAGTTGTGCTTGCGGGGGTTCAGTTCTGCTCTTTCGGCCCGCCTTTCAACTGTCAATTAACTGTTTCTACTACTACTATTTTTTTTTCCACGCCACACAAACACACACCCCAGGAAGCAGCCCGTGACAGCTGACTAACTCCCAGGTACCTATTTACTGCTAGGTAACAGGGCATAGGGTGAAAGAAACTCTGTCCATCGTTTCTCGCTGGAGCATGTCATTGAACCCAGGACCACAGTATCACGTGTCCAGCGTGCAGTCCGCTCTGCCGCCGGCTCCCCACTGTGTACTTACCTATTTGTACTTACCTATTTGTGCTTGCAGGATCGAGCATTGACTCTTGGATCCCGCCTTTCCAGCTATCGGTTGTTTACAGCAATGACTCCTGTCCCATTTCCCTATCATACCTAGTCTTAAAAGTATGAATAGTATTTGCTTCCACAACCTGTTCCCCAAGTGCATTCCATTTTTCCACTACTCTCACGCTAAAAGAAAACTTCCTAACATCTCTGTGACTCATCTGAGTTTCCAGTTTCCACCCATGTCCCCTCGTTCTGTTATTATTACGTGTGAACATTTCATCTATTTCCACTTTGTCAATTCCCCTGAGTATTTTATATGTCCCTATCATATCTCCTCTCTCCCTTCTTTTCTCTAGTGTCGTAAGGTTCAGTTCCTTCAGTCGCTCTTCATATCCCTTCCCTCGTAACTCTGGGACAAGCCTCGTCGCAAACCTCTGAACCTTCTCCAGTTTCCTTATGTGTTTCTTCAGGTGGGGCTCCATGATGGCGCGGCATACTCTAAGACGGGTCTCACGTATGCAGTGTAAAGCGCCCTAAAAGCCTCCTCATTTAGGTTTCTGAATGAAGTTCTAATTTTCGCCAGTGTAGAGTACGCTGCTGTCGTTATCCTATTTATATGTGCCTCAGGAGTTAGATTAGGTGTCACATCCACTCCCAGATCTCTTTCTCGACTCGTTACAGGTAGGCTGTTCCCCTTCATTGTGTACTGTCCCTTTGGTCTCCTATCACCTGATCCCATTTCCATAACTTTACATTTACTGGTGTTAAACTCCAGTAGCCATTTCCCTGACCATCTCTGCAACCTGTTTAAGTCCTTTTGGAGGATCCTACAATCCTCGTCTGTCACAACTCTTCTCATTAATTTGCGTCATCCGCAAACATTGACATGTATGACTCCACTCCTGTAAACATGTCATTTACGTAAATTAGAAAGAGGATTGGTCCCAGCACCGATCCTTGAGGTACTCCACTTGTTACTGTTCTCCAGTCCGACTTCTCGCCTCTTACCATTACCCTCTGGCTCCTTCCTGTTAGGTAGTTCTTCACCCATTCTAGGGCCTTTCCGCTTACTCCTACCTGCCTCTCAAGTTTGTATAGCAGTCTCATGTGCGGTACTGTATCAAAGCCTTTTGGCAGTCAAGAAATATGCAGTCTGCCCAGCCTTCTCTGCCCAGTCTTCTGTGTGTGTGTGTGTGTGTGTGTGTGTGTGGTGTGTGTGTGTGTGTGTGTGTGTGTGTGTGTGTGTGTGTGTGTGTGTGTGTGGTGTGTGTGTGTGTGCACTCGCCTAGTTGTGCTTGCGGGGGTTGAGCTCTGGCTCTTTGGTCCTGCCTCTCAACAGTCAATCAACTACTGTACAAATTCCTGAGTCTACTGGGCAATCATATCTGCATTTGCAATTGTGTATAGAGTCAGCCTCCACCACATCACTGCCTAATGCGTCCCATCTGTTAACTACTCTGATACTGAAAAAGTTCTTACCAACGTCTCGGTGGCTCATTTGGGTACTCAGTTTCCACCTGTGTCCCCTTGTTCGCATACCTCACATGTTAAACAGTTTATCTTTATCTACCCTGTCAATTCCTCTGATAATTTTGTAGGTAGTGATCATGTCTCCCCCTTACTCTTCTCCCGCCCAACACACACCGAAACTACGACGTTACTACAACGTTCGAGCAAGTTTTAACACCTCCTAACCAGTTATAACAACCAATATAGCAAGTTGTAACAACGTTCTAATACGTTACAAACACGTTAAGCCAAGATGTAACAACTTTATTACAAGCTGTAACAAGCGGAAAATAGAAACAGTTTAGGTTTGTGTTTCCAGGGCTGTCTTCTAGTGTCGTGAGGTGCAGTTCTTGCAGCCTTTCTTCGTAACTAATGCCTCCTAGTTCTGGGACTAGCCTAGTGGCAAACCTCTGAACTTTTTCCTGCTTTGTCTTGTGCTGGACCAACCCGTCCTCATAAAAATAAAGTCGCTTTTCGCTCGTATGTGCGCTATGGCCAAAAATGGACGTAATTTGAAACGAAATCGGCTCACGAAAGTGATGCACTGTCCCGTTTTCTGTTTGAGTCCTCTGGCTTACTCGGTGAGGCTAGGAGAGGAAACTTTCAATTAACGTTTTCACGACGTTTTGAAACTTTAGGAGAATTTCTTGCCCTTGTAACCTACGAGAGGACCCTTAGCTTACTGTTTTGGAGAAAAAATCCCAAAATTTATTTTAAATTTTTTTCATTTTCAAATTACGTCCATTTGCGGCCATACGGGCAAACGGCCAAATTCAGACGTATTGTGTAAGGACAGGTTGACAAAGAAAGGTACGGGCTCCATGCTGGGTTCACATACTCCGGGATTGATCTTACGTATGTGGTATACAAGGTTCTGAATGATTCCTTACACCAGTTCCTGAAGTCAGTTCTGATATTAGCCAGCCTCGCATACGCCACCGATGTTATTATTTTTATGTGGGCTTCAGGAGACAGGTTTGGCGTGATATCTACTCCTAGATCTTTCTATGTTCGTTTCACGAAGGACTTCATCTCCCATTCCGTATCTTGTGTCAGGTCTCTTGTTTCTGCCACATAGTTTCATTACTTACATTTACTCGGGCTGAACTTTAGTAGACATTTGATAGACCATTCATTCAATCTGTCTAGATCATCTTGTAGCCTCATACTATCTTCCTGTGTCTTAATCCTCCTCATAATGTTTGCGTGTGTACTCATCTATTTGTACTCACCTATTTGTTTGTGCAGGATCGAGCATTGACTCTTGAATCCCGCCTTTCGAGCCATCGGTTGTTTACAGCAATGACTCCGATCCTATTTCCCTATCATACCTAGTTTTAAAATTATGAATAGAATTTGCTTCCACAACCTGCTTCTTAAGTGCATTCCATTTTTCCACTACTCTTACGCTAAAAGAAAACTTCCTAACATCTCTGTGACTCATCTGAGTTTCCAGCTTCCACCCATGTCCCTTCGTTCTGTTACTATTCCGTGTGAACATTTCGTTTATGTCCACTCTGTCAATTCCCCTGAGTATTTTATATGTTCCTATCATATCCTCCCTTTTTTCTAATGTCGTAAAGCTCAGTTCCTTCAGGCGCTCTTCATACCCTATCCCTCGTAACGCTGGGACGAGTCTCGTTGCAAATTCTGAACCTTTTCCAGTTTCCTTGTCTGTTTCTTCAGATGGGGACACTATGATGAGGCGGCATACTTTAAGACTGGCCTCACGAAGGCAGTGTAAAGTGCCCTAAATGCCTCCTTACTTAGATTTCTGAAAGATGTTCTAACTTTTGTCAGTGTAGAGTACGCTGCTGTCGTTATCCTATTTATATGTACCTCAGGAGATACATTAGGTGTTACGTCCACGCCCAGGTCTCTTTCTCGCGTCGTCCCAGGTAGGCAGTTCCCCTTCACTGTGTACTGTACCTTTGATCTCCTATCACCTAGTCCCATTAACGTAACTTTACATTTGCTCGTGTTGAACTCCAGTAGCCATTTCACTGACCATCTCTGCAACTTGTTCAAGTCCTCTTGGAGGAAGTGTGTGTTTGTTTGTGTGTGTGCAATAACCTAAGTGTAGTTACAGGATGAAAGCTACGCTCGTGGTATCCCGTCTACCCAGCACTCTTTGTCATATAACGCTTTGAAATTACTGACGGTTTTGGCCTCTCCACCTTCTCACTTAACTTGTTACAACCGTCTACCACTGTTTACAAAAGCGAATTTTCTTATATTCCTCCGGCAGCTTTGTTTCGTTAGTTCAAATCTATGACCTCTTGTTCTTGAAGTTCCAGGTCTCAGGAATTCTTCCCTATCAAGTTTATCGATTCCTATTACTATTTTCAACGTAGTGATCATATCGCCTCTTTTTCTTCTATCTTCTAGTTTTTGCATATTTAATGCCTCTAACCTCTCCTCGTAGCTCTTGTCCTTCAGTTCTGGGAGCCACTTAGTGGCATGTCATTGCACCTTTTCCTGTTCATGTGCTTCTTACTGTTGATGTGCTTCTTACTGTTGATGTGCTTCTTACTGTTGATGTGCTTCTTACTGTTGATGTGCTTCTTACTGTTGATGTGCTTCTTAAGATATGGGCATCATACAACCGCTGCATATTCCAGCTATGGTCTAACAAAAGTCGTGAACAATTTCTTTAGTATTTCTCCATCCATGTATTTAAAAGCAATTCTGAAGTTAGAAAGTGTAGCATAGGCTCCTCGCACAATGTTCTTAATGTGGTCCTCAGGTGACAGTTTTCTATCTAGAACCACCCCTAGATCCCTTTCTTTGTCAGAATTCTTTAAAGATTCCTCACATAATTTATAGGTTGTGTGGGGTCTATGTTCTCCAATTCCACATTCCATAACATGGCATTTATTCACATTAAATTCCATTCGCCAAGTGTTGCTCCATAGACTTATTTTGTCCAGGTCTTCTTGAAGAGCATGACAATCATCTAGGTTTCTTATCTTCTCTATTATCTTAGCATCATCAGCAAACATGTTCATATAATTCTGTATTCCCACTAGTAGATCGTTTATGTACACAATGAACATTACCGGTGCAAGAACTGAACCCTGTGGTACTCCACTTAAGACATTTCTCCAGTCCGATACATTGCCCTGATTACGGCCTTTATTTTTCTCTCAGTTAGGAAATTTTTCATCCATGTTAGAAGCTTAACTGTCACCCCTTCAATATGTTCCAGTTTCCAGAATAACCTCTTATAGGGAACTCTGTCGAAAGCCTTTTTAGGTCCAGATAGATGCAGTCAACTCAACCATCTCTTTCCTGTAAAATCTCTGTGGCTCGATCATAAAAACTGAGTAAGTTCGTTACACAGGATCTTCCAGATCGAAAACCATACTGTCTGTCTGATATTATATCGTTTTTCTCCAGGTATTCTACCCATTTAGTTTTAATTATTTTTCCCATATTTTGACTATTACACTTGTCAATGATACAGGTCTATAATTAAGGAGGGGGGGGGGTCTTCCCTGCTTCCACTTTTGTAGATTGGAACTATGTTAGCCTTTTTCCACACATCAGCTACAGCTCCTGTAAACAGGGATGCCTGAAAAATCAGTTGAAGTGGAATGCTGACCTCAGGTGCACATTCTCTCAGAACCCATGGTGAAACTCCATCTGGACCAACTGCTTTGTTCTTATTTAGCTCCTTGAGCATTTTTTCCACTTCGTCTCTAGACACCTCTATGTGCTCTATGTTGTTCTATGGAATTCTTATTGTGTTTGGTTCCCTGAAGATTTCATTTTGTACAAATACACTTTGGAACTTTTCGTTTAATGTTTCACACATTTCCTTTTCCTTTTCCGTGAATCTATTTCCCATTTTCAACCTCTGAATATTATCCTTTACCTGCAATTTGTTGTTTATGAATTTATAGAATAGACCTGGTTCTGTTTTACATTTGTCTGCAATCCCTTTCTCAAAATTTTTTTCTGCTTCTCTCCTCACTGCCGTGTAGTTGTTTCTCGCATCTTCGTATCGCTGATATGTTTGGGGGTTTGGCCTCTTCCTGTATTGATTCCATTTTGTGTCTTAAGGCCTCTGTTCCTCTCGCAATTTCTGTTGAACCAATCCTGTTCCTAGTTCTGCATCTCTGTTGCCGTATAATTTTTTTGTGCCTTTATCATACATTTCACAAACTTGACATACATCTCATTCACTTCCTTGCCTAGCAACAAGTCTGTCCAATTATACAGCGAAGACACAGTGTACTCACCTAATTGTGTTTGAGGGGGGTTGATTTCTGGTTCTTTGTCCCGCCTCTCAACTGTCAATCACAGGTGTACAGGTTCCTGAGCCTATTGGGCTCTATCATATCTACACTTGAAACTCTGAATGGAGTCAGCCTCCACCACAACACTTCCCAATGCATTCCATTTGTCACTCACTCTGACACTAAATAGTTCTTTCTATATCTCTGTGGTTCATTGGGCACTGTTTCCACCTGTGTCCCCTAGTGCGTGTGCCCCTTGTGTTAATAGCCTGTCTTTATCTACCCTGTCGATCCCTTGAGAATCTTGAATGTGGTTCTCATGTCCCCCCTACTCCTCTGTCTTCCAACGAATTGAGGTTTAATTCCCATAGTCTCTCCTCGTAGCTCATACCTCTCAGCTCGGGTACTAGTCTGGTGCAAACCTTTGAACCTTTTCCAGTTTATTCTTACACTTGACTAGATAGGATCTCCATGCTGGAGCCGCATACTCCAGGATTGGTCTGACATATATGTTATATAATGTTCTGAAAGATTCCTTACACAAGTTTCTAAAGGCCGTTCTTATGTTAGCCAACTGGCATATGCTGCTGATGTTATCCTCTTGATATGAGCTTCAGGGGACGGTCTGGCGTGATATCAACCCCCAGGTCTTTCTTTCTCTCTCTCTGACTCCTGAAGTATTTCATCTCCCAAATGATACCTTGTATCTGGTCTCCTGCTTCCTACCCCTATCTTCATTACATTACATTTCCTTGGTTAAACTCTAACAACCATTTTTTCGACCATTCCTGCAGCTTGTCCAGGTCCTCTTGAAGCCTCAAGCTGTCCTCCTCTGTCTTAATCCTTCTCATAATTTTGGCGTCGTCAGCAAACATTGAGAGGAATGAGTCTATACCCTCTGGGAGATCATTTACGTATATCAGAAACAGGATAGGTCCAAGTACAGAGCCCTGTGGACTCCACTGGTGACTTCACGCCAGTCTGAGGTCTCACCCCTCACTGTAACTCTCTGCTTCCTATTGCTTAGGTACTCCCTTATCCACTGGAGCGCCCTACAGTTACTCTTGCCTGTTTCTCCAGCTTATGCATCAACCTTTTATAGGGTACTGTGTCAAAGGCTTTCCGACAGTCCAAAAAAATGCAGTCCGCCCATCCTTCTCTTTCTTGCTTAATCTTTGTCACCTGATCGTAGAATTCTATTAAGCCTGTAAGGCAAGATTTACCCTTCCTGAACCCATGTTGATGGGTGTCACGAAGTCTCTTCTCTCCAGATGTGTTACTAGTTTTTTCTCACAATCTTCTCCATCACCTTGCATGGTATACAAGTTAAGGACACTGGCCTGTAGTTCAGTGCCTCTTGTCTGTCACCCTTTTTGTATATGGTACTACATTAGCATCTTCCATATTTCTGGTAGGTCTCCCGTTTCCAGTGACCTACTATACACTATGGAGAGTGGCAAGCAAAGTGCTCCTGCACACTCTTTCAATACCCATGGTGAGATTCCGTCCGGCCCAACAGCTTTTCTCACATCCAGCTCCAATAGGTGCTTCTTGACCTCATCTCTTGTAATTTCGAACTATCCAAGGTCACCTGGTTTGCTGCCACCTCTCCTAGCGCCGTGACTTCTCCCTGTTCTATTGTAAAGACCTCCTGGAACCTTTTGTTGAGTTCTTCACACACCTCTTTGTCATTCTCTGTGTACCTGTCCTCGCCCACCCTAAGTTTCATCACCTGTTCCTTCACTGTTGTCTTCCTCCTGATGTGACTGTGTAGTAGCTTTGGTTCAGTCTTGGCTTTATTAGCTATATCATTTTCATACCTTTCTCAGCTGCTCTTCTCACACTAACACTCGTTCCTGTTTCTCTGGTATCCTCTCTACTTTCTGGTGTTCTGTTATTCCTCCATGCCCTTTTGTTCAGCTACTTTGCTTTCATACATTCCCTATTCAACTATGGATTCTTCTTTTGCTTCTCTTTTTTTCCTGTCGGGCCGGGACAAACCTGCTTACAGCCTCCTGACACTTTTGGTGACATAGTCCATCATGTCTTGTACGGACTTGGTTCTGAGTTCTGTGTCCTATTGTATATCCATTAGGAATTATTCATCTCCTTATAGTTTCCCTTCGGTACGCCAGCCCTTTGTTTCCCAGTTCTTTTTGGGGTGATAATTCCTAGCTCAACCAGGCACTCAAAGCNAAACACTCTCCAGCCAGAGGGGAAGCTCCCCTCACTCTCCCTCACACTCCCTATCCCCTCCCTCCCTACCCCAACAAAAACATATGATGACCTTCTAGAGCCAACCTCATACTCTAGCACATAGCACACACAGTCTTTAATCAAAACTATTATCTACGCACAGGATAAAGTCTACGGAAAACAAACATACATATTCATTTACTCTTAACAACATATCCACATACCTTTTACTCTAGCACATACCACATAGCCCTACATACTCCCCTACCCCCCAAACAACATGACCCCAGTCTTCCCTGACCACATACCCAAACACTGGACGCTCACACGCGCCCGACACGCCCCAACTTCCGGGAAAATCCCCTTACAACACTATGTGGCTAGACACCTGAGCACCACATGGCCAGCTGGCTCTAATGGGATCACACTGGCCAGATGCTGCGCGCGGTTCTAGTCGTGGGGGGTCCACCTAGCTGAGCCCACGCGTCCCTCTAGTCGCAGGGGGGTCCACCTGGCAGATGGCGCGCGGTGCTCTAGTCGTAGGGGGGTCCACCTGGCAGATGGCGCGCGGTGTTCTAGTCGAAGGGGGGTCCACCTGGCAGATGGCGCGCGGTGCTCTAGTCGCACTTTACCCTACTCTGCTTGCATTGAAGATGCATAGTTCTCAAGGTGGGCTTTTTCTTCACTTGCATT
The DNA here is from genome assembly GCA_020271785.1 of Procambarus virginalis. Lineage (NCBI taxonomy): Eukaryota > Metazoa > Arthropoda > Malacostraca > Decapoda > Cambaridae > Procambarus > Procambarus virginalis. Next base: position 60,235 of record WNGS01000243.1, on the reverse strand, counting down.
TTGAAAGGCATTATTCCTAATTAGAATGTATGCTGCCCAGCCCTGCCATTGGTAGGATTTATTGACCCATCAATGAAGATTTGATCTAATTCATTCCCAGCTTCTTTATAAATTTCCTCAAGATACTTATGCCTCATTTTTTGGGGTATCATGTTGGATTTTTTCGCAGGAGCTCACGGGCTTGCTCAAGCAAGTGAAGTTCTTCCAGACTGACCGGTGATGTCATTTTTTGCTTTTCCTGTTTCCTTCTGTGAGTAGCACAGAACTCAGCTTTTACCTGGCAATATCACTGTAATGGGGGTCTCTGGCAATCTTAATTGCAAGCTTAGCATTCAGTTCCTTAATTCTGCTATTAACACTGGGGAGAGACAACCCGATGATTAGATGTTTTGGCAGTTCGACCCCAAGAATGATTGTGTCATTTTTGATTCATTTTGTATGCTCTTAAACCTTTTCATATTGCTTTGGGAGTAGGGTTATTAAACTGGTGCGGCATAGTCTATGACGGAGCACACATAGGCTGTGTACATCATTTTAAGCACGATAATTGAGGCTCCATGCCCATTCCATGACATAGTTTTCATTGTCCTGTGTCGACTTTTACATGTTCCTATGAGTTGGTTAAGCTTCGCTTTCTTCCCCCTTGTTAGAACCGACTGTGACGCCAAGGTACCGACAGTGGTCAACTCACTCAAGGGTTTCACCTTTAATTTGTAGTTCTACATTTTCTCTACGCTTGTGATGACATATGTTTTTGTTTTGTTTGTGGAGAAAGTGAACTGTGTTCAACACACTTTCTTCAAGGAGCTCAATGGACTGTTTTATTTTCCCCAAGGTTGGGGCATGTATTGTGATACAATCTGCATATCCCACTTGCTGTGTTCCTTACGGAAATTCAATATTTGCAATGGCGTTCATAAGTATGTTGAATAGTGTGGGGCTTAAGACTCCTTGGGGGGTCCCGAGTTCCATACTTATTTTTCTTGAGACTGCTCCGCTGAAGCAGACCTGGCTTTCCTCCTGTGAGGTCGTTTTCAATTCATTTCACGAGCCTCCCCTTGACGCCCATGCATGCAAGCTTGTCTATGATCGTAATCCCTTGTACTTTGTCGAAGGCTACTTTGATGTCAACAAATAAAGAGTACTTAGCTGTGTCATTAGCTAAGTAATTGATAATACAATTGTTGTGCTCTGTCCTTTCACAAATCCACCCACCTCTTCACTTAGCCGGCCTATTTTTGTGCAACAGTCGGTTTAAGATGATCCTTTCAAGCATCCTGCATGTGCATATAACGAGATTGACAGGTCTGTAATTGCCAAGGTCATTTGGCTTCGGTATGGGAACAATTATTGTGTGTTTCCAGTGTAGGCAACACTCCACTTAGGAATGATTTGTTGAATAGGTGGAGTAGTGGATTCCCAGACACCTCACACAGTGCATTGAGTATGTCGTCGGTGACGCCATCTTTACCAGGTGCAGTACGGAAGATGGCGTATAGCTGTCGCCCACTGAAGCCAGTCTCTTCTGGGTGCTCTGGGACTTCACTACTGCCTCCACTAGTCGTTTGCTCTTCATGTTGGTGTGTGCAGGTTGTGGTTTTGTGTAAAAAAAACTTCAGTTTACCTGTGTTTTACATAATGTAATTTTTTTTATTTTGTACTAGCTGTACCCGGTCACGGGTACATCCCCTGTACTTCCAGCCATTCCCCAGTCCCTCGTCCTCTTAACCATGCCCTTTTTCATAGCCTCCCTTACTTCCTGGGCTGTGATTGGTTGTCCATACTCGTCGTCACTAGATTGCGCTGGTGTTATCCTAATTTGTCTGTCATTACATCAAGAGCTGTTCCCTGCTTATTTCTGCAGGGAGTGAGATAGGTGATGCTGCTTCACACCACTTGTGTATTAGTTCTTCAGCTTTACCTTTGGGGTCACTGTGAGCCGCAGGCCGGGTTCTGCTCCCCCTAGCTATCTGTATCTATGCCCACACTTGTCTTGCAGATGTTTGTCTTCATATGAAGCTAGTGATGTCCAGCCATTGTCTTCCCGCTATTTAATCTTCCCTTCCCTGGCTACTTGACACAGTTTTAAACAGCTCTTGGTTCCTTCAGTGGGATGTCTCCGGTGCTTTCTACTCATGCTCCTTACATTTGCATTGAGCATCCTTATGTATCGTTCTCATAACATTTTATTTTCTTCTTCTGAGGTTTACCTCACTCAGTCGTACGGCGCGGAACTCTGAGACAGTTCTTGATTTGGTTATTAAGGTCATCAACAATGTATCCACTTCTTCAGGAATTGGTATTCCTTGAACCAGTCACTCATCTTTTTTATGAAGGGCAGCCTCATATCTGGTCCGAGTGATAATCTTTTTCTTTGATTTGTCTCTTTCCTTCTCTTGCTCATTTCGACGGTGGTAGTTAGAGCTGTCACGTAATACCCCTGCATAGCAGTGGAAACTGCCTCTTCTCTTATCTTCATTCCATCACTCAACAATTTCACCATACAACAGAAAAACCAGACAGTCGCTCCAAACATTGTCTGGGTATACTCCACCTGTCACCCTCCTCAACCCCGTGACCCACTGCTAGGTCCCATCGCTGGTGAGCTGTTAACGGCCATTAACTAGACATTGTACTGCCGGCCTCTCATTACCGTCAACGTTGCCACCAAACGTGACGTCACCAGCAAGGGGTATATAGTCCAGCTGTCGCCCACTACAGCCAGGAGACATCTCCCATCACGCAGGGTGCATCGCACCTCCACAGATCTCCAGTATCAGCTCTTGATACTGGTAATGGCTCAAAAGGGCCACCACTTACGGGCTATTCATGCCCGTGCCACCTTTTGGGTGGCTTAATCTTCATCAATCACTGAAGCCAGTCTCTGCTGGGTGCTCTGGAATCACTACTGCCTCCACTAGTCGTTTGCTCCCCATGTTTAGTGTACAGGTGTAGTGTTTTGTGGAAAAAAAAACTCAGTTCATCTGTGTTTTACATAGATGATTTTTTTTTATTTTATACACATAATTTTTTTGTTATTTATTTTGTACTAGCTGTACCCGGCCTCGGGTGGTTGTGGTGGCTCAGCAACCGTCCTTGATTTCGCACTGTCTCGCACAGCCATTCCTCAATCCCCTCGGTCCCCTCGTCTCCTAAAATCCCCCTCCCCCCAGTCCCTCAAGAATTCACCCAGGCCCCACTCACCACACACCCCCACCCAAAACTTCCCTCCTCCTCTTCTCCCGTCCTTTCCACCATTCCCCCCTCCCCCGTCCCCTCATTCTTCCCACCGTCCCCAACTCCCCCATCCCCCTCATCCTCCCCCCATTCCCCACTTCCCCATTCTTCCCTACCATCTCCACTCCCCCATGTCCTCCCCACCATTTCCCCTCCCCCGTCCCCTCGTCCTCCCTACCATCCTTCACATGAAAAACACAGTTAAAAAAAACATATTTTTACCTGTCACAGGTGTGACATCTATATAGTAGTAGGTATATAAAAACACTTGCGTATTCAAATGGAACGCTGTGTCAAAATTCAAAAGCAATCGGCAAAGAACTTTCGGAGATTACAGTGTTGGGGCTTTTACATCCAACAGATGGCGCTGTTTAAAAAAATGCATGTTTTACCTCTCACAGGTGTGGCATGTGTATAGTAGGTATATAAAAACATGCAATCGAATGCAACGTTGTGTCAAATTTCCAAGCAATCGGTAAAGTGATTTCAGAGATTTCCTACACATGAAAACTCTCATGAAAAACACAGTTTAAAAAAACGTTTTTATGTCACGGATGTGCTTCTATATACTAGATATAAGAACATGCGCGAATTCGAATGAAACATTGTGTAAAAATTTCAAAGCAATCGGTTAAGAAATTTCGGAGATGGCGATTTTGAACAAAACAAGCATTTACATTTTTATTTATATAGATTTTCTCGATGATTGCCAAGTGTTTTCAGGTATCATTTTTGTTGTGTTTATTAATATTTAAGATTATAGTTAATTTTGTTAATTGGTCCTCCTGTTTTTGTTTAATTCTGCAACTTTCACACTGCTAGGGGCAAAGCAGCATTTGTTTTTTATTAGATGAGTGTGAGAGCCAAATTTCATCTGCCCCATTATTATGCAATTAGAGCATAGTCGAATCTTCTGCCTCTGAAAAGACTTGGCTGTTCCTCACCCTAAGACTCTAAGAGTTATATTTCACCCTAACATAGAGTGACAGTTTCTGTTCGTTTACATTAGGCTGATGACAGTTGGCATCAAAGTGTAGGTGCCTGGCATTAAGATCACCGACGTGCAGGGTAAGTTCTTCGTTAGTAAATTCAGGTAGCGTCAAGGTCAAGTTTGTTCTGTGGCACATGTAGGTTGACTATATGTAGGGCATTATTGTTTAAGTGAAGGGGTTACTCCCCAGTGATTTATACTTATCCCCCAAGTGGAGATCATCAACAATCTCTACAGGTTTGTTGTTACTGAAATAGGTAATAAGGCCTCGTTTTCTTTCCTCAGCAGGCAGGGAGAACTTGTGATAACCGCTGAACCTTAGATTGAAGTCATCACCCACCAGTGTCTCCTGTAGATTTATGACGTCAGTTTGATGTTCACAAACGTATTGTATGATGTCATTAAGTCTACCACAAACTCCATTGCAGTTCTATTGTAAGATAGTGAGATTTTCTTGACTGTAGTTATCCAATGTGGGGTTTTGGTCATGAGATGTGCTTGTGTGGTGTTGTGACTGGTGAGAGTGTGTGCACTGGTGGTGTTGTATGTACTAGTGTTACTGTGTGTGTGTTCACTGGTGTGTTCACTGAGGCTATGGTATCACTGTGTATGCTCTCACGTGCCTTAGCTTCACGTGTTGCATCGCAATGTACCAAGTTGCGACATGCCAGAGTCTCCCGAGACTATCTCTGGTCCTGCAGAATTTGGAGTATGACCACCTGGTTCTAGTGAATTTTACACAGGGCATTCTCAGGTTCCCTTTTTCTTGTTTATTAATTCTTGAATGAGTGGAAGATTTTTTTATCACGCGGATAATCATTCCTTCCATATTGGGCGGGATTGTGTTGTCTGGAACCAGTAAGATGTTGGTTGGTGGGTGAGGAGGGGAGTGGTTGGTTGGATAGGAGGGAGGGCAGGTGGGTTGGGGTCAGGAAGGGAGGGTTGGCTGGGATGCAGAAGAGCGGGTTGAATGGGAGGCATTAGGGAGTACGGATGGTGAGGTAAGGTCGGGGTTAGTTAGTGAGGTAGAGGTGGGTGGGTTTATGAGAGGGAGGGGGGGGGAAGGTGAAATTGATGGGTCTGAGTGGGGTGGTGGTGGTGGATCGCCCCACTCCTACTCCAGGTTGTTGTCGGTCTACTGTAAGCTGGACCTTTGGCTGATTGCCTGGCTAGGCCTTAAGCTGCGACCTTAGGCTGGGTCCTGGGCTGGGCAAAGGGGTTGGATCCTGGGCTGGACCCCTGGGCTGGACCCCGGACTGGACCCTGGGATGGGCCATGGACTCGACCCTGGGCTGGGCATAGAGGGTGGACCCCGGGCTGGACCCTGGGCTGGACCCCGGGCTGGACCCCAGGCTGGACCCTGGGCTGGGTCCTGGGCTGGACCCCGGGCTGGGTCCTGAGCTGGGTCCTGGGCTGGACCCAGGGCTGGACCCTGGCCTGGACTCTGGGAGGGACCCAGGGCTGGACCATGGGCTGGACCAGAGCTTGCTGTAGGGCTGTTCACCAAGCCACTCCCGCACCTGTTCATTGGTCCACCTGCGGTAAGGATCAAGTCCTCCATCCAATCGCTTCTTCTCTCAACGCATTTCACTATCACCGTCTCTTAAAACCTACCCTCCTCTTCCCTGATGCTGCTTGACCTGGTCGTCCTTCTTAATTTTGTCACTGCAGTAATCTACCTTAGCCAACAGGCGTCCCAATTACCTTACTCAATCTGATAGCACAATAGTTGAGCGTTACCTGGCATCTTCTTCCAAGTGTTGTGTAGGGGCAGGTGAGTGGTGTTACGAACCTTACCTCCTGTGGAGGTTAGTTTCAATTATAAAATGTTGGTGGACACATTGGAGAATGTATATTAGAATAAATCTACAGCTGAGATCAGAGAGGCCGCGAGTCACCAGTAATACTCCGCCCAGCAAAGTAGTAACTTCTCATCTGGAGATTCTTAGGAATAATGTGAACCGGTATAGCCTAACTATGTAAGGGAAAAATGGACTCAATCAGAAAACATGCATTGGGAATATGGTAAATAAAGTCAATAAAGGGTTAGATTGCAAATGTAAAGAATAGAGTATTAAGGGGCGATGAAGCAAGAGAGGTGGACGCCATCTTGACGTGAGGGGAGGTGGATACGTTGACGACCAGACCTTGCTATCGGGGGAATTTTCTCCTGCCGTACAGTCAGATAAGCTATCATTACTTGTTATCAGGGTTGCAAGATAGAGCAGAGTAGTTATACAGACTTTGGAGATGTTCTATAAGAGAGTCCATGTTTCCTATAAGTGTAAATATATGGGTCATCGGTTGATGGCTGTGTGCACGGTTCCAGGTTTGGGACGGTGAGGTGAGCCTTAGGGTATATAGAACCTGCTAGGGACTTATATTAATTCATAATGACCTTGTGTAGTGACGAACAACATTTAATATATGTAATGTCATTTGTCTTATACGTATAAATTTGTGTCTTTGCATTAGGCTGTTTTCCTTACTCCATGATTTTCTCCTTAGCTCAAGTGTAATCATTTACTTTCCCCTAGACAACATTGAAAGGTCCACCACCACCAAAATCTTGACAGGTCTCTATGACACACAAACTATGACAACAAAATCATGACACAATTGATGACAAAAATAAAACACAACAAGTGTTACCTGACGTCTTCTCCCAGGTGTGGTGGAGGGGCAGGTGTGATGTAGGGGCAGGTGTGGTGTAGGGGCAGGTGAGTGTTACCTGGAGCCTTCACCCAGGTGTGGTGTAGGGGCCGGTGTGGGTGTAGGGGGGTGTGGGTAGGAGCAGGTGTGGTGTAGGGGCAGGTGTGGTGGAGGGGCAGGTGTGTGTAGGGACAGGTGAGGTGTAGGGGCAGGTGTGGTGTAGGGAGTGCTGAAGGAGATGAGGAAGAAGGGAGGGTGAGGAGAGTGGGGGAGAAGGGAGGGCTCAGGAGGGTGGGGTATACTGGAGGGTTTAGTGAGGGAGGGGAGAAAGGAGGGCTTTGGTTGGGGGAGAAGGGAGGGCATGGGGGATTACGGAGGGCTTGGGGCAGGGTGGAGGAGAAGGAGGGAGGGATTGGGAGGGCTTGGACAGTGTGGGGGAGAAGGGAGATCCTAGAGAGGGGGAGGGTGCCAAGGTGGGCACCTTGAGCACCAAGCGATGGGGCAGGTGGGCGTCTATTGGGTGAAGGATGGTGGGAGGTGCTTCTCCCGCCAAACACACACCGAAACTACGACGTTGGTACAACGTTCGAACAAGATTTAGCACTTCCTAACTAGTTATAACAACCAATATAGCAAGTTGTAACAACGTTCTAATACGTCATAAACACGTTAAGCCAAGACGTAACAACTTTATTCAGTTGTAACAAGCGGCAAATAGAGCAACCCGTCCTCACATAGACAGCACATATATGACTTAATGCTTAAAGTCTATATGTTGAATGTGATTTAGTACATATGTGATATATTCCCAGTTATCTTTTTTACCAAGGCCCAAACTTTCCTCACGTACCAATTTACGTCTCACAGTACCCGTCCATCAACGTAGATAGCAGAATAGTCGTGATTGGATCAATTATAACGAAAATTGTAGTTTTCAGGACCCACATGGGTTGTGAAATTTACCTACTATTGTCCATGCTCTTAGAATATTACAGATCAGCTACATCCTATTGAAGGCTCGTAGTTTTGTTTTGAGAAATATTAGTTGTTCTTAGTAAATTATAATAAGCACTATAAATTATTACATAGAATACAGTGCTTCACCAATCAATATTATATACCATAGTCTGTGCTTTAAAAATATTTAAAGAATGTTTTGTAGGAACGCTAACAGAAAACGATGTTACTTGGAATGTCTATGGGGCAAACTACGGCAAACAAGACGGTATGGTGTCTACTATTGCAACTATAGGATGGGTATATTGTCCACTACCACCTGTTAGGTGAGTAAGGGGTTCAATAAACCCACAGGATGGGTATGGGGGGTCACATCCACCCGCAGGATGGGTATGGGGATCACATCCACCCATGAATGGGTATGGGGTCCAATAACACCCACTGGATGTGTATGGCGTCCATTGCGCCCACAGGATGAGTATGGGTCCAGTATCGCCCACAGGATTAGTATATAGGGTCCACTGCCGCCCACAGGGTCGGTAGGGGGTCCACTACCGCCCACTATCGCAGAGTGCACTCCTGGCATTGAACGCCATAGCAGTGACACCCATAAAATAGTCAGTGATATTCGAATGAATGTTTTAGCTGCTAAAGAAAACAGATTTGAAATTAAATTCCTATGGATACCATCACATGTGGCATCTCGAGGCATGACACTGTTGATATGCTTGCAAAGACAGCCTGTAGAAAACCAGTGGTAGAAATTGATATGGGGTGTTTCATTAGCAGTGACAAGAGAATATTAAACAAATATCTAATGAAGATCTCACCGACCTAACAAAATTCACAAAGACCTGAAAGTTGTAGCATTAAATATTATGATAGATATCGTGAGGAGACATTCACATATGGGACTAATAGAACAAGAACCGGCAANATGTCGTGATCACACAGTTAACAAAAAATATTAGAATTTGTAGGTATGTAGTGATCACATCTCCCAAACCCTTCTGTGCATATTTCACAAAGACATTCTTCCTGACTCAACACTCTTAGTTTTGTGGACTAGTGACCCACCTTGTTTAAAATTAAATCTACAAAGGTTCACATTACAAAAAATGTTATTTGGTCCTCAGATAGAAAGATGATTTTCCACGTTGCGTTACGTAACGATATAATCTGTTACAAGAACTAAACAGGGTTGTGGTAATATTTTATTTGTGTTTGGATGTACTGGCTAACATGGTTTTACATTTTCAATAATGCTAATTGGTCATCAGAAAAGTTGATTTTCACGTTACGTTACAATGTGTTACAGGGCTAAAACTGGTAGACAGTAATATTATATGGTATGAGATGTAAAGGAGATGGACTAAGTCAAACTTATTTAAAAATGTTATTTTGGTTTGTAGAATTTTTTTTCGCGTTATTTACAATGTGTTACAGGGCTAAAAACTGGAAGACAGTAATATTATATGGTATGAGATGTAAAGGAGATAGGACTAAGTCAAACTTCATTTAAAAAATGTAATTTTGGTTTGTAGAAATTTGATTTCGCGTTACGTTACAATGTGTAACAGGGGCTAAAAACTGGTAGACAGTAATATTTATGGTATGAGATGTAAAGGAGATATTGTGTTTTGGCTAAATGGAGTTCACATATCAATATGATATTCGGACAGAAAGTTGCTCTTACTCTAAAATGATATTTAGGCAATGAATGATGTTAACATGTTGGTCATGCTACATTAATAATATTTGGGCAAAGAACGATGACAACATGTTGGTCATGTTACGTTACAAAGTTATAAGGTGAGTGTGATGGGGGTTCGAAAATTTACATTAGTGTTCCATCCTCTGGTGAGCTAGATGCTATGTCACACCAAACTGAAGCCGTGTATTTCACTAATGACTCAACTTGAGAGTGAAGCAGTCTATCCCATAACATATTAGAGTCTTCAGTCCGCTTTGCTGTTTGACTTACTGAGTTACTGAGTGATGGTAGAAGCTAGGAGAAATGTAGAGAGAGACTGCATGGTTAAGGAATAATGTGTGATGGATGTGATAGCGTGTCGTCGGATGTGAGTGTAGGTTAGCCGACATAAGAGCATGTGTGCGTCGGCCACAGCTGGCCACAACGTCTGTCACACTTCAAGAGGTGTACCACTAGAATGCTCGCTCCCCGCAGCTATGTGGTAGTGACTCTTTCGCTCATTTACTTGAGACACCTATTAAGATGTAAAATGTTTCCCTCATTCAGTAAAACGCGATTCGTAACGATATAATGTTATTTGGATTGCAGAAAGATGATTTGCGTTACAATGAGTTACAGAGGGCTAAACTGTCACACTGTCAGCAGACTCTGTTTTTTTTCTGCTGGATCCAACGATCACTAATGGCTGTTGAGCGCGAAGGACGATGGTTAGTGAAAAAACTCGCGCTAGGGGAAGACACAAGGTCCGACCCTGACGAGATGGAATGAGTAGTCACGCGCACATTTTCAAATTTTATTATTTGGATAGCGGAAAGTTTGTTTTGGATAATGTAGGTCCGAGTTCAAGCAGCTTGAACTCGTGGATAATGAACAAGTCAATTTAGCACGGTTCACATTTCAATATTCAGACATCTGACCGAAGTTGCTCGTTACTCTTAAAATGATATTTGGGCAAAGAATGATGTTACCATGTTGGTCACGTTACATTAATGTTATTTGGGCAGAGAACGACGTCATCATGTTGGTCATGTTACGTTAGAGAGTTATAAGGGTGTGAGAGATGGGGGCTCGAAAATTGACATTAGTCTTCCATCCTCTGGTGAGCTGTCAGTCTAAGTGAAATGAAAAAGATACGTGAACAGCGGCAGCAGGAGAAAGGAATTGATGTTACTTTTCCCAACTATTAAATGATCTGAATAGAGAGAGAGAGAGAGAGAGAGTAACCATGACTGCTAAGTGTATCCCATGCAGATGTGTTTACAAAAAAAAATATGTTTGTTATAATAATAAGATTGAAGACCACCTTATGACTCTCGTACTCTTAAAAAAAACGTTATTTTGAGCAAAGAATGATGTTACCATGTGGGTCGCGATGCGATACAGCTACACATATAACAGAAATAATACTAAAGGCTTTGCACAGAACATCCGTTCTGGGAAGGGTGAAGTGATGCTTGATGGTTTGGGCTTGGAAGAGGGGTGGGAGGGGGTTGGGGTTGGTATGGGGGATGGGGAGAGGGTATGGTCATTCCAGTACCTCCCCCATCTCACTATGCCTCAAACCAGCACGAAGGTTAGACCCTAACGAGACGGCTTGATGTTTCACTCATTCAGGAGACTTGAACATTCTGTGTTGGAATTTGTATGTGGGGAACATTGCTCACCTAAGGGATAGAGAATGAATGGTGTGTGACGTTGTGTGTTACAAGGTCTGCAGTAACGGTGTAGGAAGAAGAGGTGATGGAGATTGAGAAAAACACGCTTACATTTCAATGATATTTATTGGGACAGCTGATGTTGGGATCATAGTTAACAAAATTTGTAGGTAGTGATCACGACTCACGCGTCAATGAATGGGTGACACTGCGCGGTCCGCTGCTATGCCAGACGGAGCTAACCAGTCAGAATTGACAGATGCTGACGAGTCAAGGTCAAGTGCTTCTGAGCTGTCGTCTGCATGATTGTAACTTGTTTAGCTAAAATGAATTGAGGGATCGGTCCTTGACCCATATGACTGCCTGTGTGAGATTGGATTGTTTAGCATCACGTAGGTAGTTCTTAACACATTGTGTAACCCCACATATAATGTAGAGAGAGAGAGAGGAGAGAGAGAGAGAGAGAGAGAGAGAGAGAGTGACCACTGACTGCTATGTGTATCCCATGCAGTTGTGTTTACAAAAAAAAATTATGATTTTTTATAATAATAAGATTGAAGATCACCTTATGACTCTCGTTACTCTTAAAAATGCTATTTGAGCAAGAATGATGTTACCATGATGACCACGTTAAGATACAAGTGGTTTACTTCTAACTATTTATTTATTTATTATTCTTTATAGCGAGAAAGTGTGTAAGCTGTTAACTTGCGGATGTCAAGTGTGAGGGGAGGGAGCGGTTGGCTAAGGTGTGCGGTCTCACCTCATTTAGCCTCAGTCATGTGTCAACCTTTACAGAGGCAAGCCGGGTCGGAGGCTCGCCTCCGCCAAAAAAAAGGTTTCCCTCTTTCAGTAAACGCTAACCTACTGACTTTGAGTTACTAAGTGATGTGTATGTGGTGACACTTCTCAGGTCGATGTGACGGTATGTGGACCTGGTCCGTACCATTCTAGAAGGTAAGGGAGGGGAGGGAGAGGGGTGCCCCACTCTAAAAGGTAAGGGAGGGGAGGGAGAGGAGTGTCCCACTCTAGAAGGTAGGGGAGAGGAGGGAGAGGGGTGACCCACTCTAGAAGGTAGGGAGGGGAGGGAGAGGGGGTGCCCCACTCTAGAAGTTAAGGGAGGGGAGGGGTGTCCCACTCTAGAAGGTAGGGGAGGAGGGAGAGGGTGACCCACTCTAGAAGGTAAGGGAGGGGAGGAGAGGGGTACCCAACTCTAGAAGGTAAGGGAGGGGAGGGGGAGGGGTGTCCCCTCTAGAAGGTAGGGGAGAGGAAGATATGATCACACCACTACTTGGAAATACTCTTCAGTTAGCCACTGAAAGGTGGACAGTAAGCACTTCCTGCCCGTGTATGGCCCAACTAATGGACGTCATGGATCACCAACAGCTGCGTTGGGTGGGAAAAAGTCAAAATAATGGCTCCGCCTGTCCCCTCACTTTCCCCTCCTTCTCTCATCTTAACTCACTGCTCCCTCTCAGGTATGGGAGGCTACCCTCTCCCTTCACAACATAGCCTACATACTCCTCCTCCCTACATGTCCGCATACCATCCACATAGCTTCCACCCCTACCCAACATGACACTCTCTCAAGTGCTACCTAAACGGAAGCTGTCAAAAACCACAAACCACAAAATGGTCCTAAACACTCTCCAGCCAGAGGGAAGCTCCCCTCACTCTCCTCACACTCCCTATCCCCTCCCTCCTACCCCAACAAAACATATGATGACCTTCTAGAGCCAACCTCATACTCTAGCACATAGCACACACAGTCTTTAATCAAAACTATTATCTACGCACAGGATAAAGTCTACGGAAAACAAACATACATATTCATTTACTCTTAACAACATATCCACATACCTTTTACTCTAGCACATACCACATAGCCCTACATACTCCCCTACCCCCCCAACAACATGACCCCAGTCTTCCCTGACCACATACCCAAACACTGGACGCTCACACGCGCCCGACACGCCCCAACTTCCGGGAAAATCCCCTTACAACACTATGTGGCTAGACACCTGAGCACCACATGGCCAGCTGGCTCTAATGGGATCAACTGGCCAGATGCTGCGCGCGGTTCTAGTCGTGGGGGGTCCACCTAGCTGAGCCCACGCGTCCCTCTAGTCGCAGGGGGTCCACCTGGCAGATGGCGCGCGGTGCTCTAGTCGTAGGGGGGTCACCTGGCAGATGGCGCGCGGTGTTCTAGTCGAAGGGGGGTCCACCTGGCAGATGGCGCGCGGTGCTCTAGTCGCACTTTACCCTACTCTGCTTGCATTGAAGATGCATAGTTCTCAAGGTGGGCTTTTTCTTCACTTGCATTTTGAAAGGCATTATTCCTAATTAGAATGTATGCTGCCCAGCCCTGCCATTGGTAGGATTTATTGACCCATCAATGAAGATTTGATCTAATTCATTCCCAGCTTCTTTAAAATTTCCTCAAGATACTTATGCCTCATTTTTGGGGTATCATGTTGGATTTTTTCGCAGGAGCTCACGGGCTTGCTCAAGCAAGTGAAGTTCTTCCAGACTGACCGGTGATGTCATTTTTTGCTTTTCCTGTTTCCTTCTGTGAGTAGCACAGAACTCAGCTTTTACCTGGCAATATCACTGTAATGGGGGTCTCTGGCAATCTTAATTGCAAGCTTAGCATTCAGTTCCTTAATTCTGCTATTAACACTGGGGAGAGACAACCCCGATGATTAGATGTTTTGGCAGTTCGACCCCAAGAATGATTGTGTCATTTTGATTCATTTTGTATGCTCTTAAACCTTTTCATATTGCTTTGGGAGTAGGTGTATTAAACTGGTGCGGCATAGTCTATGACGGAGCACACATAGGCTGTGTACATCATTTTAAGCACGATAATTGAGGCTCCATGCCCATTCCATGACATAGTTTTCATTGTCCTGTGTCGACTTTTACATGTTCCTATGAGTTGGTTAAGCTTCGCTTTCTTCCCCCTTGTTAGAACCGACTGTGACGCCAAGGTACCGACAGTGGTCAACTCACTCAAGGGTTTCACCTTTAATTTGTAGTTCTACATTTTCTCTACGCTTGTGATGACAATATGTTTTTGTTTTGTTTGTGGAGAAAGTGAAACTGTGTTCAACACACTTTCTTCAAGGAGCTCAATGGACTGTTTTATTTTCCCCAGGTTGGGGCATGTATTGTGATACAATCTGCATATCCCACTTGCTGTGTTCCTTACGGAAATTCAATATTTGCAATGGCGTTCATAAGTATGTTGAATAGTGTGGGGCTTAAGACTCCTTGGGGGGTCCCGAGTTCCATACTTATTTTTCTTGAGACTGCTCCGCTGAAGCAGACCTTGGCTTTCCTCCTGTGAGGTCGTTTTCAATTCATTTCACGAGCCTCCCCTTGACGCCCATGCATGCAAGCTTGTCTATGATCGTAATCCCTTGTACTTTGTCGAAGGCTACTTTGATGTCAACAAATAAAGAGTACTTAGCTGTGTCATTAGCTAAGTAATTGATAATACAATTTGTTGTGCTCTGTCCTTTCACAAATCCACCCACCTCTTCACTTAGCCGGCCTATTTTTGTGCAACAGTCGGTTTAAGATGATCCTTTCAAGCATCCTGCATGTGCATATAACGAGATTGACAGGTCTGTAATTGCCAAGGTCATTTGGCTTCGGTATGGGAACAATTATTGTGTGTTTCAGTGTAGGCAACACTCCACTTAGGAATGATTTGTTGAATAGGTGAGTAGTGGATTCCCAGACACCTCACACAGTGCATTGAGTATGTCGTCGGTGACGCCATCTTTACCAGGTGCAGTACGGAAGATGGCGTATAGCTGTCGCCCACTGAAGCCAGTCTCTTCTGGGTGCTCTGGGACTTCACTACTGCCTCCACTAGTCGTTTGCTCTTCATGTTGTGTGTGCAGGTTGTGGTGTTTTGTGTAAAAAAAACTTCAGTTTACCTGTGTTTTACATTAATGTAATTTTTTTTTATTTTGTACTAGCTGTACCCGGTCACGGGTACATCCCCTGTACTTCCAGCCATTCCCCAGTCCCCTCGTCCTCTTAACCATGCCCTTTTTCATAGCCTCCCTTACTTCCTGGGCTGTGATTGGTTGTCCATACTCGTCGTCACTAGATTGCGCTGGTGTTATCCTAATTTGTCTGTCATTACATCAAGAGCTGTTCCCTGCTTATTTCTGCAGGGAGTGAGATAGGTGATGCTGCTTCACACCACTTGTGTATTAGTTCTTCAGCTTTACCTTTGGGGTCACTGTGAGCGCAGGCCGGGTTCTGCTCCCCCTAGCTATCTGTATCTATGCCCACACTTGTCTTGCAGATGTTTTGTCTTCATATGAAGCTAGTGATGTCCAGCCATTGTCTTTCCCGCTATTTAATCTTCCCTTCCCTGGCTACTTGACACAGTTTTAAACAGCTCTTGGTTCCTTTCAGTGGGATGTCTCCGTGCTTTCTACTCATGCTCCTTACATTTGCATTGAGCATCCTTATGTAATCGTTCTCATAACATTTTATTTTCTTCTTCTGAGGTTTACCTCACTCAGTCGTACGGCGCGGAACTCTGAGACAGTTCTTGATTTGGTTATTAAGGTCATCAACAAATGTATCCACTTCTTCAGGAATTTGGTATTCCTTGAACCAGTCACTCATCTTTTTTATGAAGGGCAGCCTCATATTCTGGTCCGAGTGATAATCTTTTTCTTTGATTTGTCTCTTTCCTTCTCTTGCTCATTTCGACGGTGGTAGTTAGAGCTGTCACGTAATACCCCTGCATAGCAGTGGAAACTGCCTCTTCTTCTTATCTTCCATTCCATCACTCAACAATTTCACCATACACACAGAAAAACCAGACAGTCGCTCCAAACATCTGTCTGGGTATACTCCCCTGTCACCCTCCTCAACCCCGTGACCCACTGCTAGGTCCCATCGCTGGTGAGCTGTTAACGGCCATTAACTAGACATTTTTACTGCCGCCTCTCATTCCGGCAACGTTGCCACCAAACGTGACGTCACCAGCAAGGGGTA
>WNGS01000243.1:0-24629 GCA_020271785.1 Procambarus virginalis | reverse complement strand
TCAAGTATAAAAACACGCAAATCAACAAAGTTCACTTTATAGATGGTCCTTCATGAGGCAAATGCAGTGTTTGCAGCCCTAACAGAAACCACACAAAGGACTACCATGATTGTGAAATATGGATCTCAGAGTACAATCTTTTCAGATGTGATAGGAAACACCGGCTCAGGGTGGGGTCAGCCTATACATCAAAGACACACTCATCTGTACTGAGCTGCTAAACACCTCAAATGATATGGTGGAAGTGCTGATAATCAAAATAGAGATTCTAAATGTAGTTATTGTCCTTGTATATAAGTCACCGGAGGCAAACCCTCAGCAGTTTAAAGACCACTAATGAAAGTAGAACACTGCTTGGAAAACCTCACAAATCCAGCTCCGAACATCATCCTGCTTGGGGACTTCAACCTACGGCACCTGAAATGGAAGCACCTGGCTAATACAGTAATATCAGAAAGAATA
Organism: Procambarus virginalis; assembly: GCA_020271785.1. Lineage (NCBI taxonomy): Eukaryota > Metazoa > Arthropoda > Malacostraca > Decapoda > Cambaridae > Procambarus > Procambarus virginalis. The sequence continues at coordinate 24,167 of WNGS01000243.1, read as the reverse complement.
CCAGGAAGTAGCCTTAATGAACAGGCACATGCAAATGACCTGCTACGGATGTGCGACAGGTTTGCCTTAAACCAGCAAATAGTAGAACCAACTAGGAAGGAGAACACGCTGGACCTCATTTTCACTAATAATGATGAATTGATCAGGAACATAATGATTACAAATACCTGTTACTCAGATCACAACTTAATTGAAGTTATGACAACCATGGGGAATAGACCTTCAAAACCAGTCCAGATTCCCGGTGGAGGAGATTTCAGCAAATTCAACTTCAATAATAAACAGATAAACTGGGAGCAAATAAACCAGGACTTCGCAGAAATAAACTGGGAAGAACAGCTAGAAAATGCGAACCTGAACCAGTGCCTGGAAAAAATAAGCTCAGTAGCACTAGAAATATGTTCAAACCGCATCCCCTAAGAAAAAGAGGAAGAGATGCAGATTGGAACGAGAACGTCGTTCCCTATATAGGCGAAGAAAACGAATCGCGGAACAACTTGAGAGTCGCACCCTATCTCAAGAACGGCGAAGAAGGTTAGGTAGAGAAATAGGAACAATTGAACTCAAGCTACAAGAATCATACAAAACCCAGGAGAGGCAAAGAGAGCAAAAGGCCATCAGTGAAATAGAGAGAAATCCGAAATATTTTTCTCCTATGCAAAATCAAGATCAAAAACCACATCTAGTATCGGGCCCTGCGAAAGGGAGATGGAACTTTCACCGATGACAACAAAGAAATGAGCGAGCTACTGAGGAAGCAGTACGACTCTGTTTCAGCGAGCCATTAAACGCACTAAAGATCGATAACCCAAATGAATTTTTCATGGATATGATACCAACATCAAATCATATATCAGACGTCACCCTATCCCCACTGGATTTTGAAGAAGCCATAAACAGTATGCCTATGCACTCTGCACCAGGCCTGGATTCTTGGAACTCCATATTCATCAAGAACTGTAAAAAACCACTATCGCAGGCCCTTCACATTCTGTGGAGACAAAGCCTAGATACTGGCGTTATTCCTGATATACTAAAAACAGCAGAGATAGCACCACTTCATAAAGGAGGAAATAAGGCAGAGGCAAAAAATTACAGACCGATAGCGTTAACATCGCACATCATAAAAATTTTGAGAGAGTGCTAAGAAGTAAGCTCACAAAATACATGGAATCACAGCATCTCCATAACCCGGACAACATGGTTTCAGAACAGGGCGCTCTTGCCTGTCGCAGTTGCTGGACCACTATGATATGGCATTAGATGCTATGGAAGACAAACAAAACGCTGATGTAATTTACACAGAATTCGCAAAAGCTTTTGATAAATGTGACCATGGTGTTATTGCACATAAAATGCGCTCAAAAGGAATTACCGGAAAAATAGGGAGATGGATCTACAATTTCCTGACGAACAGAACCCAATGTGTAATAGTCAACAAAATAAAATCCAGCCATCAACCGTTAAGAGCTCAGTCCCTCAGGGTACTGTGCTTGCTCCAATACTTTTTCTCATCCTCATATCGGACATAGACAAGAACACAACCTATAGCACTGTATCATCCTTTGCAGATGACACTAGGATCTTCATGAGAGTAGGCAACATAGAGGACACGGCAAACCTCCAGTCAGATGTAGATCAGGTCTTTCTATGGGCTACAGAAAATAATATGGTGTTTAACGAAGATAAGTTCCAGCTCATGCGCTATGGAAAAAATGAAAATATAAAAACGGAAACCACGTACAAAACTCAGACAAATCATAACATAGCACGAAAAGGCAATGTAAAGGATCTGGGTGTACTCATGTCGGAAGACCTTACCTTTAAAGAACACAATAAAGTAGCCGTCACAACTGCAAGAAAAATGACATGACCGATGATGACACTTTTCAAAACGCTTGTGCTCTCTAGAGTGAAGTACTGCTGCACAATGACAGCCCCTTTCACAGCTGGAGAAATTGCTGACCTGGAGAGCGTGCAGAGGTTCTTTACTGCAAGAATCCACTCAGTAAAACATCTAAACTATTGGGACCGACTAAAGAGCCTAAATCTGTATTCCCTTGAGCGCAGGCGGGAGAGATACATAATAATTTACACGTGGAAAATATTAGAGGGGCTGGTCCCAAACCTGCACACAGAAATAACATCACATGAGACCAGAAGACATGGCAGGATGTGCAGAATACCCCCGTTGAAAAGCAGAGGTGCAACTGGTACTCTGAGAGAGAACTCTATCAGCATCAGGGGCCCGAGACTGTTCAACACGCTCCCGCTACATGTAAAGGGCATAACTGGCAAACCCCTCACAGTGTTCAAGAGAGAACTGGATAAGCACCTCCAAAGGATACCTGATCAACCAGGCTGTGACTCATACGTCAGGCTGCGAGCAGCCGCGTCCAACAGCCTAGTTGATCAGTCCAGCAACCAGGAGGCCTGGTCGATGACCGGGCTGCGGGGACTCTAAGCCCCGGAAGCACCTCAAGGTAAGGTATCCTGGGCTGCTAGGAATTCAGAGACTACATAACAGGCACCATGACAATGGGAGGACCAAGAATAGTAGTAACAGTGATATATATAACCCTCCATCAATTGACAGAAGACCCAGACAAGAGTATGAAAACAACGACATGGCAGTTAACACTAAAATTAAGAGGGCAGCCTCTGCAGCCTGTAGAAATAGATCCCACCTGCATATCATGGGGAACTTCAATCACGGAAGGATAGACTAGGAGAACAAGGAACTGCATGAAGGTGAGGATACTTGGAGAGCAAAACTGTTGGAGGTGGCGACAAGAAACTTCTTAAGCCAGCATGTCAGGAAACCCACAAGAATGAGAGGAAACGATGAACCAGCGAGACTTGGCATAGTCTTCACCCTGAATCGCTCGGACATAAGGGATATTGGTTTCGAGGCCCGGTAGGAGTAAGCGACCGCAGTGTACTGATGATTAAGTATCTGGTTGAAGATGGGTTAAAGAACTCGAGGAGGGGAACTGAAAACAAAAATGCTGGCATTCCGAAAGGGAAACTATGAGGAGATAAGGAAATTCCTAACAGATAAAACAAGGGAAACAGAGCTCAGAGGAAAGACAGCCCAAGACATGATGGATTACGCAGAAGTGTAAGAAGGCTGCAGACAAGTTTGTCCCGGTTCAAAAGGAAAACAACGAAATGCAGATGAGAAACCCATTTTTTAATCAGAGATGTAGGCTAGCTAAGCAGCAAAGTAAAAGAGCATGGAGAAACTATAGAAATAACAGGATACTTGAGAGCAGAGAAAGATACCAGAGTGCCAGGGATGAGTATGTAAGGTTGAGGAGAGAGGCAGAAGGGCAATACGAAAATTACATCGCAAGCAAGGTAAAGATTCAACCTAAATTGATGCACAGCCACATCAGGAGAAAAACAACAGTAATGGAACAGGTATTCAAATTAAGGATAGGGGCAGACAGATTCACTACAAACGACAAGAAACTGTGCGAGGATCTGAATAAAAAATTCCAGGAGATCTTCACATTAGAGCAAGGGAAGTTCCAGAGATAAGAGAGGGAATAGTTAACCAGGAACCACTAGAAGAGTTTCAGATTACCAATGGAGATGTAAGGAAGCTCTTGCTAGAGTTGGATGTGACAAAGGCTATAGGCCCGGATGGAATTTCCCCATGGATACTAAAGGATGGAGCAGAAACACTGTTCCTGCCACTCTTCATAGTGTATAACAAATCACTTGTAACAGTGGAATTGCCAAAAATTTAGAAGATGGCTAATGTAGTCTGATGTACAAGAAGGGGGATAGATAGGAGGCACTGAACTACAGGCCAGTGTCCCTAACTTGCATACCATGCATACTGATGGAGAAGATTGTGCGAGAAAAGCTAGTGAAACATCTAGAGCGAAAGAATTTTGTAACACAACATCAACATGGGTTCAGGGATGGCAAGTCCTGCCTCACAGGATTAATTGAATTCTACGACCAGGCAACAAAAATTAGGCAAGAAAGAGAGGGGTGGGCAGATTGCTTATTTTTGGATTGCTAGAAAGCATTTGGCATGGTACCACACAAGAGGCCAGTGAAAAAGCTGGAGATGCAGGTAGGAGTGAAAGGGAAGGTACTCCATTGGACAAGGGAGTACCTAAGCAACAGAAGACAGTGAGTCACTGAGAGGAGTGCGGTCTCAGATTGGCGAGACGTCACCAGTGGAGTCCCGCAGGGCTCAGTCCATTGACCTATACTGTTTCTGATATATGTAAATGATCTCCCAGAGGGTATAGAATCATTCCTCTCATTGTTTGCTAATGATGCAAAAATTATGAGGAGGATTAAAACAGAGGATGATAGTAGGAGGCTACAAGATAACCTAGGCAGACTGAATGAATGGTCCAACAAATGGCTACTAAAGTTCAACCCGAGTAAATGCAAAGTCATGAAACTAGGCAGTGGAAACAGAAGGCCAGACACAGGATACCAAATGAGAAAGGAAGTACTTCATGAACCGGACCGAGAGAAAGATCTAAGAGTTGATATCACACCAAACCTGTCTCATGAAGCCCACATAAAAAGAATTACATCTGCTGCATACGCGAGGCTGGCTAAAATCAAAACAGCATTCCGGAACCTGTGTAATGAATCATGCAGAACCTTCTACATAGCATATGTAAGACCAATCCTGGAGTATACGACCCCAGCATGGAGCCCGTACCTTGTCAAGTACAAGACGAAGCTGGAAAAAGTTCAGCGGTATGCCACTGGTTTAGTCCCAGAACCGAGAGGCATGAGTTACGCGGAAAGGATGCGTGAAATGCACCTCACGACAGTGGAAGACAGAAGAGTAAAGAGAGACATGATTACAACCTACAAAATTCTCAGATGAATTGACAGGGTAGACAATCATAAACGTTTATACACGAGTGGTACTCGAACAAGGGGACACTGGTGGAGACTGAGTACCCAAATGAGCTACAGGGACGTTAGAAAGAACTTTTTCAGTGTCAGAGTAATTAACAAGTTGAATGCATTAGGCAGTGATGTGGTGGAGGCTGACTCCATACAAAGTTTCAAATGTAGATATGATAGAGCCCAGTAAGCTCAGGAATCTGTACACCATTTGATTGACGGTTGAGAGGCGAGACCAGAGAGCCAGAGCTCAACCCCCACATGCACAATTAGATGACTACAACTAGGTGAATACACACACAAACACACACACACACACACACACACTCACACACACACACACACACACACACACACACACACACACACACACACACACACACACACACACACACACAAACACACACACACACACACACACACAATCACACACACACACACACACACACACACACACACACATACTCCAATCCTGGAGTATGCAGCCCCAGCATGGAGCCTGTACCTTGTCAAGCACAAGACGAAGCTGGAAAAAGTCCAAAGGTATGCCACTAGACTAGTCCCAGAACTAAGAGGCATGAGTTACGAGGAAAGGCTGCGGGAAATGCATCTTACGACACTGGAAGACAGAAGAGTAAGGGGAGATATGATCACAACCTACAAAATCCTCAGAGGAATCGACCGGGTAGACAAGGACAAACTATTCAACACTGGGGGGACGCGAACAAGGGGACACAGGTGGAAACTGAGTACCCACATGAGCCACAGAGACGTTAGAAGGAACTTTTTCAGTGTCAGAGTAGTTAACGGATGGAATGCATTAGGCAGTGATGTGGTGGAGGCTGACTCCATACACAGTTTCAAGGGTAGATATGATAGAGCCCAGTAGGCTCGGGAATCTGTACACCAGTTGATTGACAGTTGAGAGGCGGTACCAAAGAGCCAAAGCTCAACCCCCGCAAGCACAAATAGGTGAGTACACACACACACAAACACACACATGGATTATGAGAAGAAATTATGAGAAGGATAAAGACAGAGAAGAACAGCTTGAGGTTTCAAGAAGACCTGGACAAGCTGCAGGAATGGTCGAACAAATGGCTGTTAGAGTTTAAACCGAGCAAATGTAATGTAATGAAGATAGGGGTAGGAAGCAGGAGACCAGATACAAGGTATCACTTGGGTCAGAGAGAGAGAAAGACCTGGGGGTTGATATCACGCCAGACCTGTCCCCTGAAGCTCGTATCAAGAGGATAACATCAGCAGCATATGCCTGGTTGGCTAACATAAGAACGGCCTTTAGAAACTTGTGTAGGGAATCTTTCAGAACATTATATACCACATATGTCAGACCAATCCTGGAGTATGCAGCTCCAGTATGGAGTCCATATCTAGTAAAGCATAAGACTAAACTGGAAAAGGTTCAAAGGTTTGCCACCAGACTAGTACCCGAGCTGAGAGGTATGAGCTTCGAGGAGAGACTACGGGAATTGAACTTCACTTAGTTGAAAGACAAGAGTTAGGGGGGGGACATGATCACCACACTCAAGATTCTCAAGGGAATCGACAGGGTTGATAAAGACTTGCTATTTAACGCAAGGGGCACACACACTAGGGGACACAGGTGGAAACTGAGTGCCCAAATAAGCCACAGAGATATTAGAAAGAACTTTTTCAGTGTCAGAGTGGTTGACAAATGGAATGCATTAGGAAGTAATGTGGTGGAGGCTGACTCCATACTGAGTTTCAATTGTAGATATGATAGAGGACAATAGGCTCAGGAACCTGTTCACCTGTTGAGTGACGGTTGACAGGCGGGACCAAAGAGCCAGAGCTCAACCCCCGCAAGCACAACTAGGTGAGTAGACACACACACACACACACACACACACACACACACACACACACACACACAACACAACCCCGATCCCTACAATCGCAGAGGGGAGTGGGGGAACCCTCCACAAACAGTTCAACAGCCACAGGGAGAGGAGCACCACCGTCACCATCCACCCAATAGACATCATATCTGCTGCAACCCCTGCCAGCTCCCCCCCCTCCCTAGGAAATCCCATCTCCCCCAAACCCCCAAACCCTTCTTTTTCCCCCCATACCTCCATTCTCCCCACCCCCTAAGCCCTCCATTCTCCCCACTCCCTAAGCCCTCCCTTCTTCCCCACCCACTTCAGCCATCCCTTCTCCTCCACCCCCCATCCCCAAGCCCTAGGGTGGGGGAACACACACACACACACATTTGTGTGTGTGTGTGTGTGTGTACTCACCTATATGTACTCACCTATATGTGTCTGCAGGATCGAGCATTGACTCTTGGATCCCGCCTTTCGAGCATCAGTTGTTTACAGCAATGACTCCTATCCCATTTCCCTATCATACCTGGTTTTAAAATTATGAATAGTATTGGCTTCCACAACCTGTTCCTTAAGTGCATTCCATTTTCCCACTACTCTCACGCTAAAAGAAAACTTCCTAACATCTCTGTGACTCATCTGAGTTTCTAACTTCCATCCATGTCCCCTCGTTCTGTTACGATTCCGTGTGAACATTTCGTCTATGTCCACTCTGTCAATCCCTCTGAGTATTTTATACGTTCCTATCATGTCCCCCCTCTCCCTTCTTCTTTCTAGTGTCGTAAGGCATAGTTCCCCCAGGCGCTCCTCATACCCCATCCCTCGTAGCTCTGGGACGAGTCTCGTTGCAAACCTCTGAACCTTTTCCAGTTTCATTATGTGCTTCTTTAGATGGGGACTCCATGATGAGGCGGCATACTCTAAGACTGGCCTCACGTAGGCAGTGTAAAGAGCCCTAAATGCCTCCTTACTTAGGTTTCTGAATGATGTTCTAACTTTTGCCAGTGTAGAGTATGCTGCTGTCGTTATCCTATTTATATGTGCCTCAGGAGATAGATTAGGTGTTACGTCCACACCCAGGTCTCTTTCCCGCGTCGTCACAGGTAGGCTATTCCCCTTCATTGTGTACTGTCCCTTTGGTCTCCTATCTCCTAGTCCCATTTCCATAACTTTACATTTGCTCGTGTTGAATTCCAGTAGCCATTTCTCTGACCATCTCTGCAACCTGTTCAGGTCCTCTTGGAGGATCCTGCAATCCTCATCTGTCACAACTCTTCTCATCAACTTTGCGTCATCCGCAAACATCGACATGTAGGACTCTACACCCGTAAACATGTCGTTAACATATACAAGAAATAGAATTGGTCCCAGCACCGATCCTTGTGGTACTCCACTTGTTACTGTTCGCCAGTCCGACTTCTCGCCCCTTACCGTAACTCTTTGGCTCCTTCCTGTTAGGTAGTTCCTTATCCATGCTAGGACCTTTCCCCCTACCCCCGCCTGCCTCTCGAGTTTGAATAGCAGTCTCATGTGCGGTACTGTATCAAAGGCTTTTTGGCAGTCCAGAAATATGCAGTCTGCCCAACCATCTCTGTCCTGTCTTATCCTCGTTATTTTATCATAGAATTCCAGAAGGTTTGTTAGGCACGATTTCCCTGTCCAGAACCCATGTTGATGCTTGTTCACAAATCTAAGATTTGTGTAAATCACCTATTTGTGTGTGTGTGTGTGTGTGTGTGTGTGTGTGTGTGTGTGTGTGTGTGTGTGTGTGTGTACTCACCTAGTTGTACTCACCTATTTGTGTTTGAAGGGGTTGAGCTCTGGCTCTTTGGACCCACCTCTCAACCGTCAATTAACAGGTGTACAGATTCCTGAGCCTATTGGGCTGTATCATATCTACACTTGAAGCTGTGTATGGAGTCAGCCTCCACCACATCACTTCCTAATGCATTCCATTTGTCAACCACCCTGACACTAAAAAAGTTCTTTCTAATATCTCTGTGGCTCATTTGGGCACTCAGTTTCTACCTGTGTCGTCTTGTGCGTGTGCCCCTTGTGTTAAATAGCCTTTCTTTATCTACCCTATCAATTCCCTTCAGAATCTTAAATGTGGTGATCATGTCCCCCCTAACTCTTCTGTCTTCCAGCGAAGTGAGGTTTAATTCCCGTTGTCTCTCCTCGTAGCTCATACCTCTCAGCTCGGGCACTAGTCTGGTGGCAAACCTTTGAACCTTTTCCAGTTTAGTTTTATCCTTGACTAGATATGGACTCCATGCTGGGGCTGCATACTCCAGGATTGGCCTGACATATGTGGTATACAAAGTTCTGAATGATTCTTTACACAAGTTTCTGAATGCCGTTCGTATGTTGGCCAGCCTGGCATATGCCGCTGATGTCATCCTCTTGATATGTGCTGCAGGAGACAGGTCTGGCGTGATATCAACCCCCAAGTCTTTTTCTTTCTCTGTTTCCTGAAGAATTTCCTCTCCCAGATGAGACCTTGTGTCTGGCCTCCTGCTCCCTACACCTATCTTCATTACATTACATTTGGTTGGGTTAAACTCTAACAACCATTTTTTCGACCATTCCTTCAGCTTGTCTAGGTCTTCTTGAAGCCTCAAACAGTCCTCTTCTGTTTTAATCCTTCTCATAATTTTGGCGTCGTCCGCAAACATTGAGAGAAATGAATCGATACCCTCCGGAAGATCATTTACATATATCAGAAACAAGATAGGACCGAGTACAGAGCACTGTGGGACTCCACTGGTGACTTCACGCCAATCTGAGGTCTCACCCCTCACCGTAATTCTCTGCTTCCTATTGCTTAGGTACTCCCTTATCCACTGGAGCACCCTACCAGCTACACCTGCCTGTCTCTCCAGCATATGTACCAGCCTCTTATGCGGTACTGTGTCAATGGCTTTCCGATAATCCAAAAATATGCAGTCCGCCCAGCCCTCTCTTTCTTGCTTAATCTTTGTCACCTGATCGTAGAATTCTATGAAGCCTGTAAGACAAGATTTACCCTCCCTGAACCCATGTTGGCGATTTGTCACGAAGTCTCTTCTCTCCAGATGTGTTACCAGTTTTTTTCTCACAATCTTCTCCATCACCTTGCATGGTATACAAGTTAAGGACACTGGCCTGTAGTTCAGTGCCTCTTGTCTATCACCCTTTTTAAATATTGGTACTACATTAGCAGTCTTCCATATTTCTGGTAGGTCTCCCGTTTCCAGTGACCTACTATACACTATGGAGAGTGGCAAGCAAAGTGCTCCTGCACACTCTTTCAATACCCATGGTGAGATTCCATCCGGCCCAACAGCTTTTCTCACATCCAGCTCCAATAGATGCTTCTTGACCTCATCTCTTGTAATTTCGAACCTTTCCAAGGTCACCTGGTTTGCTGCGACCTCTCCTAGCGCCGTGACTTCTCCCTGTTCTATTGTAAAGACCTCCTGGAACCTTCTGTTGAGTTCTTCACACACCTCTTTATCATTCTCTGTGTACCTGTCCTCGCCCACCCTAAGTTTCATCACCTGTTCCTTCACTGTTGTCTTCCTCCTGATGTGACTGTGTAGCTTTGGTTCGGTCTTGGCTTTCTTAGCTATATCATTATCATACCTTTTCTCAGCTGCTCTTCTCACACTAACATACTCGTTCCTGGTTCTCTGGTATTTCTCTCTACTTTCTGGTGTTCTGTTATTACGGAACTTCCTCTATGCCCTTTTGTTCAGCTCCTTTGCTTTCATATATTCCCTGTTAAACCACGGATTCTTCCTTTGCTTCTCTGTTTTTTCCTGTTGGGCAGGGACAAACCTGCTTACAGCCTCCTGACATTTTAGGGTGACATAGTCCATCATGTCTTGTACGGACTTGGTTTCGAGTTCTGTGTCCCAATGTATATCCCATAGGAATTTATTCATCTCCTCATAGTTTCCCTTTCGGTACGCCAGCCCTTTGTTTCCCAGTTCTTTTTTGGGGGTGATAATTCCTAGCTCAATCAGGTACTCAAAGCTCAATACACTATGATCACTCATTCCCAAGGGGGCTTCCAACTTAACTTCCCTTATATCCGACTCATTTAGGGTAAATATCAGATCAAGCAAGGCTGGTTCATCCCCTCCTCTCATCCTTATCGGTCCCTTGACGTGTTGACTTAGAAAGTTTCTTGTTGCCACATCCAGCAGCTTAGCTCTCCATGTGTCTGGGCCTCCATGTGGGTCTCTGTTCCCCCAATCTATCTTTCCATGGTTGAAGTCTCCCATGATTAGTAGCCTGGATCCGTTCCTGCTAGCCACAGAAGCTGCTCTCTCTATTTTATTGATGGTGGCCAAGTTTTTTCCATCATATTCCTGTCTGGGTCTTCTGTCGTTCGGTGGGGGGTATATATGACTGTGTGTGTGTGTGTGTGTGTGTGTGTGTGTGTGTGTGTGTGTGTGTGTGTGTGTGTGTGTGTGTGTGTGTGTGTGTGTGTGTGTGTGTGTAATTACCTAAGTGTAATTACCTAAGTGTAGTTACAGAATGAGAGCTACGCTCGTGGTGTCCCGTCTTCCCAGCATTCTTTGGCATATAACGCTTTGAAACTACTGACGGTCTTGGCCTCCACCGCCTTCTCACCTAACTTGTTCCAACCGCCTACCACTCTGTTTGCGAAAGTGAATTTTCTTATATTTCTTCGGCATCTGTGTTTAGCAAGTTTATATCTATGACCTCTTGTTCTTAAAGTTCCAGGTCTCAGGAAATCTTCCCTATCGATTTTATCAATTCCTGTTACTATTTTGTATGTATTGATTATATCACCTCTTTTTCTTCTGTCTTCTAGTTTTGGCATATTTAATGCCTCTAATCTCTCCTTGTAGCTCTTGCCCTTCAGTTCTGGGAGCCACTTAGTAGCATGTCTTTGCACCTTTTCCAGTTTGTTGATGTGCTTCTTAAGATATGGGCACCACACAACCGTTGCATATTCTAGCTTTGGCCTAACAAAAGTCGTGAACAATTTCTTTAGTATATCGCCATCCGTGTATTTAAAAGCAATTCTGTAGTTAGAAAGCGTGGCATAGGCTCCTCGCACAATATTCTTTAAATGGTCCTCAGGTAATAGTTTGTAACTAGAACCACCCCTAGATCTCTTTCTTTATCAGAATTCTTTAAAGATTTTTCACATAATATATAGGTTGTGTGGGGTCTATGTTCTCCTATTCCACATTCCATAACATGGCATTTATTAACATTAAATTCCATTTGCCAAGTGGCGCTCCATACACTTATTTTGTCCAGGCCATCTTGAAGGTCATGACAATCAGCTAAGTTTCTTATCCTTCCTATTATCTTAGCATCATCAGCAAACATGTTCATATAATTCTGTATACCAACTGGTAGATCATTTATGTAGACAATAAACATCACTGGTGCAAGAACTGAACCCTGTGGTACTCCACTTGTGACATTTCTCCAGTCCGATACATTGCCTCTGATCACTGCCCTCATTTTTCTATATGTCAGAAAATTTTTCATCCATGTTAGAAGCTTGCCTGTCCCCCCTCCAATATTTTCTAGTTTCCAGAACAACCTCTTATGTGGAACTCTGTCGAAAGACATTTTTAGGTCCAGATAGATGCAGTCAACCCAACCATCTCTTTCCTGTAATATCTCTGTTGCTCGATCATAGAAACAGAGTAAATTCGATACACAGGATCTTCCAGATCGAAAACCATACTGTCTGATATTATATAATTTCTCTCCAGGCGTTCTACCCATTTAGTTTTAATTATTTTTTCCAATATTTTGACTATTACACTTGTCAATGATACTGGTCTATAATTAAGGGAGTCTTCCCTGCTTCCACTTTTGTAGATTGGAACTATGTTAGCCTTTTTCCACACATCAGCTACAACTCCTGTAAACAGGGATGGCTGAAAAATCAGTTGAAGAGGAATGCTGAACTCAGGTACTCAGGTGCACATTCTCTCAGAACCCATGGTGAAACTCCATCTGGACCAACTGCTTTGTTCTTATTTAGCTCCTTGAACATTTTTTCCACTTCGTCTCTAGACACCTCCATGTGCTCTATGTTGTTCTCTAGAATTCTTATTGTATTTGGTTCCCTGAAGATTTCATTTTGTACAAACACACTTTTGAACTTTTTGTTTAATGTTTCACACATATCCTTTTCATTTTCCGTGAATCTATTTCCCATTTTCAATTTCTGAATATTATCCTTTACCTGCAATTTGTTGTTTATGAATTTATAGAATAGACCTGGTTCTGTTTTACATTTGTCTGCAATCCTTTTTCTAAATTTCTTTCTGCCTCTCTCCTCACTGCCGTGTAGTTGCTTCTCGCATCTTTGTATCGCTGGTATGTTTGGGGGTTTGGCCTCTTCTTGTATTGATTGTTGGAAATTTCCAACACTTATCATCCATTATTATATTATGATAAATTACCATTAACTTACTAATTGCAGTAGCTCTTAACACCACTAACAGTAGTGTTAATATAATTTAATCTGAACATATTGCTGATAATATTACTCCTGATAATGTAAATCGAGAGTTATTAATTGAAATTATTTAGTAACAGTTTTTATTCTGTTATGATCGAATGCTCTGGAGAAGTATAAATAACATCTCCATTTCTCGCTAGAGATCATTTATCGAGAATATTATAATTATTAAATCCCTATAATTCCAACCCAGTTCATATTATCGCATTTCACCCATAATTGCGCGAAAAGAATAATTCGTGTTTAATAATTTCGTGGTGAATGCGAGAGCGGGGAGAGGGAAGGCGGAGACGCCATTACATCAACAAGGCTTGCTCACGAGGCAGCGTGGGAGAAGCACATGGCATTTGCTGGGAATTCTTATCGACAAGAATTACGTTGATACCCAGTTAATAAGTGAAATTTACTTGCCTATGTGTTCTCTAGTGCCTCATCAGTTAATAACGCGTCTACAATTAGTACCAGGACTCGTAATTAAGTGTGCACAGCAGTGAACATTGAGTCCGGCAGACGCGAATTTCGGCAGACCTTAGTACTCGGTTACGCTCACAGGTTTTTCTTTTCTGGTTTGATGCATCAAAGTAGATAGTACCTTTGTGAGTAGTTTGTCGTCATGAAGAATGAACATCAAAAATAACATGTTAGTAATGTTTATCACCCATCTCAGTTTCATGAATATCTGAACATAATTTGTAGCCTAGTCAATTGCTACTTTATATTTCTTGTATTACAGCGTGTATTTGAGATGCCAGCAAGATTCTCATCAATCGTGTTATTTACCTCGAGTTCTTTCTCTATGGGGATTTCGTGACCACGAGGACGAATGATGAACTGGCGTTAGAAATCGTCTTACAGCTAAGACACATTTTTCTTATAAATTTATTCAATTTGATTATTGCTTCTATAATTCATATAACAATTTCCATAGAATGAATATTGCCAGAGTTGGTAATTAATGTTTATTCTTTAACTGTGCTCAATATTTATGCTCAGTGATTAATGATGATTATAATTATAATTTGATTACCATATATTTGAATATATTGTAGTTAGATTTACCATATTATTAACCCAACAATGAACTAGTGACGAACCTCACTGGTTCCTAGATATATATGAACTTCTAGAAATAACCCCCCAATGTTGATATTTGAGGCTTTGGCTTTAATTAATAATTACAGTCTTCATTATTTTCAAGTGAATATTCATTGAATGAGTTTCCATAGACACTGGTTCTCTAGTGTCATTCTAATGGTCACTGTTATTTGTTTTCCCTCTTTTCTCAAAAGTGGGTGGTCCTTCGAGTTATTTCAATACAATAATTAAATAATTTAATTTCTGAGTTCAAGCCCCAGATACACAACATTTTGGTCCTTTTCGAACCGGATGCATATCATTTAATATTAATCTATATCAGTTCTCAGACTGAAACAACATTTTGGTCTTATTGAACTGGATACATACCAATTACCATTAAACTGTATCCGTTCTCAGAAACCAAAACAACATTTTGGTCTCTTAGAACTGGATACAATCCAAGAAATTCTTACAACTAGTCCTGTACTAATGAGTAGTACATACATTATACCTTTTGTGCTGACCCTACCAAGGGTGGGATTCAACATTACAGTAACTCTGATTAGAGTGTACCCATATCAAATATTTGTGTATTCATTATTTTTGTGTGTGGTTTTGAGTGTTGCTGTATGATCACCATTACATCTAATGGTGATAATGAAGGGCTAGCCAGACGAAAGTTAATGGTGACATGCAGACACCACTCAAAATCTTTAGCTATATACTTGTTAGGTAGGGACATTTAACCTCAAAGTGAGGTAGAGTTTAATTTAGCCAGAATTCGGGCTATACTCAATATTAATTATCAACTAATGAACAAGTATCCCAGTTTCATTAGTAATATTCAATCAAGTCCTATGAAATTTGGACTTAAAGCTAACATGGCTACTCCTGAGCAATTAAGGAGAACCTATATTGGCCTCAAAGGCCATTTAACTAGACTAATTAATAAGTCTGATGACTTGTCCAAGGCAACTCCCATTGATTACTATCTACTAGAATCATCAGTGAGAGTAGCTAATCTTAAGTTTAATCAAGTTAAATCTGCAAGTCAGTCTTATCTTAATTCACTGAATGCTACTGAAACTGATCTAGAGGAATTAGATCAAATTGTAGCAAATATTTCACAACACGAAGATGAGACTCAAGATAAATTTGATGTACTATCCAGTATAGTAAACCATCAATCCAATACAAATTCTACTATGTCTCAATCCAGTAATCAATTACCTGAGGTTCGTCTACCTACTTTAGACTTACCTACATTTGCAGGGCTGGATGAAGAAAATTGGGACACATTTTGGACTTCATTTGAAGTTCATATCCATAACAGGTCTTATCTTGACCCAATTTCTAAATTTTCATACCTGATTAGTCTTCTCAAAGGGGAAGCTAAAAGGGTTATAAATAACTTAGCTCTCACTGAGAGTAATTATGTGGAAGCTATAAAACTGCTGAAGTTGAATTATTGCAACCAGGAGTTAAGTATAGCTAACCTTTATTACCAATTGCTAGATCTGAATGCACCAAGTAACAGACCAGACTCACTTCAAAGCTTCAGACTAGAAGCAGAGTCTCTAGTGAAGGCCTTAGGTACTAAAGTTGATGTACCAGCTTCAGAATGGTCAATCAAGTTACTTTTGCAGAGGAAATTGCCTCAAAATATCTTAGCAGAAATA
Organism: Procambarus virginalis; assembly: GCA_020271785.1. Classification (NCBI taxonomy): domain Eukaryota; kingdom Metazoa; phylum Arthropoda; class Malacostraca; order Decapoda; family Cambaridae; genus Procambarus; species Procambarus virginalis. The sequence goes on along the minus strand of WNGS01000243.1, from coordinate 8,145 downwards.
TGTTCACATTATAAAACCGAGTTTCTCACTCTCGAGCAAATATTCGAGGGGCTGAGAATAACAGTTAACAGGTTGAAGACTCATGATAAGATTAAACCTGAGTCTAAATTACCTAACATTGACATCTCAGTCAAACCCAAATTGACTTTGAATAAATCCAATAAATCTAAGCCTAAGACTACTCCATCCACTGGAAAGGGGAGTGGTAGTGTAGGTATTTATACTGTATCTCCCTCTGACACTGCAACTGATGTGTCTACTAAAAGGACAAATTCAGTCAGAGAGAGAAGGTGCTTGTTCTGCGATCAAGAACATCTCACCTACAAATGTACGGTTTATCCTAACTTTAACACCAGGATTAAACAACTTCAAGAATTACACAGATGCACCAAGTGCATGGGTTCTCATGAACCCAGTAAATGTGTTGTGCAGCTACGGTTATGCAGTAGATGCCACAAAGGTGTACATCATTATGCCTTATGTAGAACAATTTCTACCCAATCTGTGACACCTGGGAAGAATTCTATGAATTCTACCACAGTACAATATTGCAAGGTACATCAGGAAATAAGTGTACTTGCTACTGAGGCAGGCAATAATACCACTCTGCCTACAGCTCAACTTAAACTAATAGACAAGAAATCTAGAGTCAACACTAGAGGTCTCTTTGATCAGGGATCACAGAAAACCTTTATCACGCAACAATTAGTTAAGCAGTTAAAATTAAAACCTGCCAAAAGTGTGAGACTGAACATTTCTGGGTTCTTGACTAATAGTGGACCTCGTGAATACCAAGTAGTCAAGGTATTAGTGAGACTTGGATCTTCTACTAGTCCAATACAAGCGGTAGTAGTTGATAAACTGCCTTCAGACCTGCAGGTCACAGGACTAGCTCGCACTGCGAGATATCTTAAACGAAACCGCATGAGGCTAGCAGATTACAAAATAAATTCTGACTGCCTCACAGATGTTGGTATACTTATAGGCGCTGACCATTATTATAAATTTATAACTGGATGCACCAGACAACACGGAATGAATTTGTTGTCATCTGCTGGAGGCAAGTTGCTTACTGGACCGGTGCTTTTCCAACAAAGGGCAGCGTCAACCAACAAACAAGATAACAATGCAATAGTGGCGTGACTAGGCTTGGAACAGTCACCCCTACATTTCAGAGAAATATCTGAAGATATTGAGTCTGATCCACCTGTACATCGTTTGTGGGATCTAGACACTTTAGGTATTGTCCCTGAACAACCAAGTCCTGATGATATGTGGACTTACCAGCAATATCTGGATACAGTTGTCTATAAAGACAAACAATATTGGGTGACAACTTCCAGTTAATTATTTCATGGCAGCCTCTCAATTACAGTCACAATTAATGCGGCTAAAGAAACAGCCAGATAAATTAAATATGTACCATCAATTAATTCAGCAACAGCTCAACAGTAAATTTATTGAAGTTGTTGATAATGATGACCGGAAAACAGGTCACTATTTACCCCATCACGCTGTGTTGAAAGATTCATTGACAACACCAATACGTATTGTTTTCAACTGTAGTGCCAAAGTGAAGGCAAGCAGCGTGTCTTTGAATGAATGTCTCCAAACAGGACCTAGCCTAACACAAAGGCTACATGATGTACTGTTACGATTCCGTACTGGTATTTTTGCTTATACTGCTGATATCAGTAAAGCTTTCCTTAGAGTAGGATTGCAAGAGGAGGATCGTAATTACACCAAATTTCTCTGGATTAAAGATCCCCAGGCTCCTGACAGTGAGGTCATAACCTATCGGTTTGCCTCGGTGCTTTTTGGAGCGACTTCCTCGCCGTTTCTACTGCAAGCCACATTAGATACACATTTGAAGAAGTCAAATAGTCCTTATAAGGCAGAGATCAGTGACAACTTGTATGTCGATAATTTCCAGGGAACTACTAATGATAAATCCAAATTGGTAGAAATTTACCATGAGGCTAACCGTGAGTTATTAGGAGCCAATATGCCACTACAATCATGGGCCTCAAACAATAAATCATTAAACCAGATAATCGAGAAAGAATTTCCAGTTTATCAGGTGCCTAATCAACTAAAAGTTCTGGGCGTGGAATGGAACACAGGTACTGACGAGATGAATATCAAGTCAGTACAAACCAATAATTCATCCCTTACCATGAGAAAATTACTCTCATATGTCAGTCAACCATTTGACCCTTTAGGCTTACTTAGTCCTATATTAATAAGGGGCAAACTCCTAATGCAGGAATGCTGGCAGAAACATATGGGATGGGATGATCCGTTGCCAACTGAGTTGCAAGAGAAATGGCAAACACTCGCAGTGGATTTCAATCAATTAGGTGTTTTGAAATTTCCTCGTAATGCTTCAGGACAAAACTTACCTACAAATTTGCACATTTTTTGCGATGCCTCTGGCAAAGCATATGGCGCTGCAGCCTACTTAGTCAATAGTGCACAATCAATTTTACTCACATCTAAAGCAAGAGTTGCTCCAATCAAGAAGAGATCTTTACCTCAAATGGAGTTAACTGCATTGCTAGTGGGAGTAAGACTGGCTCATTGCCTGACCAAGACACTCAATAATATTCACTTTGGTGAGATCGTAGTGTGGTCAGACAATGAGGCAGTCTTACAATGGGTAAGAAATAACAATAATAAAACTCCCTACGTTAGTAATCGTGTTAGGGAAATTCATGAATTATCTGCTGGATATAAATTCAGACATGTCCCCACTAAGGACAATCCTGCAGATTACTTATCAAGAGGTTTAACATTTAAACAGCTAAGTAAGTCTTCGATGTGGTTTAATGGACCTTCATGGCTTGTTAGTGGTCAGTGGCCCAAACAGAAACCACAAGTCATAGTGACCAGTATCACTACCCCCATGAAAGACCCAGAACCTCATCGAGTCTCGGCTATTAATCCTCACAATTATTCTAACTTGAGTAAGTTATTAAGAGTGACAGCACATGTGTTTGATTTTCTTGCTAAGATAGGAATCAAGCATAAGTTTCCCAATCCTATCATCTACTGGATTAAACGTGCACAACAAGAGACATATGGAAGTGAATATGAAAACCTTCCAGATAAATTAACCAAGTCTCTAGGTATCTGGTATGATACCAACATTCATAATATATTAAGGTGTGGAGGACGTTTGTTTCATGCAAAAATTGATTTGGACACAAAGAATCCAATCCTTCTACCACGTCACCACATTATTACCAAACTTCTAGTTTTACATCACCATCAATATGGTACTTTGCATGGTGGAGTGTTAGACACTCTCACCGACCTCAGACAGAAATATTGGCTTCCTCAAGGTCGTCAAACTGTCAAATCAATTATTAAGTTCTGTATCATCTGTAAACGCTATGATGCACGAGTATGTCCTTACCCAGGACCTCCACCACTCCCTAAAGAGAGGGTAGTTCATCTTCGTCCGTTTGAGACCACTGGTGTCGATTACACAGGAGCCTTGCTTCTCACTGGCAATCCGGATAAGATACCAGTGAAAGCTTATATTTGCCTCTTCACATGTGCTACTACACGAGGCGTACATTTAGAAATGACTAATGACATGAGTGCACTTGAGTGCTGCACTGGAGCAGTTCATATTATCGCATTTCACCCATAATTGCGCGGAAAAGAATAATTCGTGTTTAATAATTTCCGTGGTGAATGCGAGAGCGGGGAGAGGGAAGGCGGAGACGCCATTACATCAACAAGGCTTGCTCACGAGGCAGCGTGGGAGAAGCACATGGCATTTGCTGGGAATTCTTATCGACAAGAATTACGTTGATACCCAGTTAATAAGTGAAATTTACTTGCCTATGTGTTCTCTAAAGCCTCATCAGTTAATAACGCGTCTACAATTAGTACCAGGACTCGTAATTAAGTGTGCACAGCAGTGAACATTGAGTCCGGCAGACGCGAATTTCGGCAGACCTTAGTACTTGGTTACGCTCACAGGTTTTTCTTTTCTGGTTTGATGCATCAAAGTAGATAGTACCTTTGTGAGTAGTTTGTTGTCATGAAGAATGAACATCAAAAATAACATGTTAGTAATGTTTATCACCCATCTCAGTTTCATGAATATCTGAACATAATTTGTAGCCTAGTCAATTGCTACTTTATATTTCTTGTATTACAGCGTGTATTTGAGATGCCAGCAAAATTCTCATCAATCGTGTTATTTACCTCGAGTTCTTTCTCTATGGGGATTTCGTGACCACGAGGACGAATGATGAACTGGCGTTAGAAATCGTCTTACAGCTAAGACACATTTTTCTTATAAATTTATTCAATTTGATTATTGCTTCTATAATTCATATAACAATTTCCATAGAATGAATATTGCCAGAGTTGGTAATTAATGTTTATTCTTTAACTGTGCTCAATATTTATGCTCAGGGATTAATGATGATTATAATTATAATTTGATTACCATATATTTGAATATATTGTAGTTAGATTTACCATATTATTAACCCAACAATGAACTAGTGACGAACCACACTGGTTCCTAGATATATATGAACTTCTAGAAATAACCCCCAATGTTGATATTTGAGGCTTTGGCTTTAATTAATAATTACAGTCTTCATTATTTTCAAGTGAATATTCGTTGAATGAGTTTCCATAGACACTGGTTCTCTAGTGTCATTCTAATGGTCACTTTTATTTGTTTTCCCTCTTTTCTCAAAAGTGGGTGGTCCTTCGAGTTATTTCAATACAATAATTAAATAATTTAATTTCTGAGTTCAAGCCCCAGATACACAACATTGATTCCATTTTTGTGTCTTTTGGTCTCTGGCCCTCTCGCACTTTCTGTTCAACCAATCCTATTTCCTAGTTCTGCTTCTCTGCTTTGGTATACAAATTTTTGTGCCCTTATCATATATTTCACAAAACTTGACATACATCTCATTCACTTCCATGCCTAGCAACAAGTCTGTCCACATATACTCACTAAAAAATGTTATAAGGTTGCCATAATGTCCTCTCCTAAAGTCAGGTTTTTCAATTGCATCCTCCATATTTTCTTCCAGATTATAATGCATTGCATACTTAATTCCAAAAAGACATGGTCACTTTTACCCAAGGGTAAAAGTGTATGTGTGTGTGTGAGTTTGTGTGTGTGTGTGTGTGTGTGTGTGTGTGTGTGTGTGTGTGTGTGTGTGTGTGTGTGTGTGTGTGTGTGTGTGTGTGTGTGTGTGTGTGTGTACTCACCTAGTTGTACTCACCTAGTTGTGCTTGCAGGGGTTGAGCTCTGGGTCTTTGGTCCCGCCTCTCAACCGTCAATCAACAGGTGTACAGGTTCCTGAGCCTAATGGGCTCTATCATATCTACACTTGAAACTGTGTATGGAGTCAGCCTCCACCACATCGCTTCCTAATGCATTCCATTTGTCAACCACTCTGACACAAAAAAAGTTCTTTCTAATATCTCTGTGGCTCATTTGGGCACTCAGTTTCCACCTGTGTCCCCTAGTGCGTGTGCCCCTTGTGTTAAACAGCCTGTCTTTATCAACCCTGTCGATTCCCTTGAGAATCTTGAAAGTGGTGATCATGTCCCCCCTAACTCTTCTGTCTTCCAACGAAGTGAGGTTCAATTCCCGTAGTCTCTCCTCGTAGCTCATACCTCTCAGCTCGGGTACTAGTCTAGTGGCAAACCTTTGAACCTTCCTTCAGTTTAGTTTTATGCTTGACTAGATATGGACTCCATGCTGGAGCCGCATACTCCAGGATTGGTCTGACATATGTGGTATATAATGTTCTGAAAGATTCCTTACACAATTTTCTAAAGGCCGTTCTTATGTTAGCCAACCTGGCATATACTGCTGATGTTATCCTCTTGATATGAGCTTCAGGGGACAGGTCTGGCGTGATATCAACCCCCAGGATTTTCTCTCTCACTGACTCTTGAAGTATTTCATCCCCCAAGTGATACCTTGTATCTGGTCTCCTGCTTCCTACCCCTATCTTCATTACATTACTTTTGCTTGGGTTAAACTCTAACAGCCATTTGTTCGACCATTCCTGCAGCTTGTCCAGGTCTTCTTGAAGCCTCAAACTGTCCTCCTCTGTCTTAATCCTTCTCATAATTTTGGCGTCGTCAGCAAACATTGAGAGGAATGAGTCTATACCCTCTGGGAGATCATTTACGTATATCAGGAATAGGATAGGTCCAAGCACAGAGCCCTGTGGGACTCCACTGGTGACTTCACGCCATTCTGAGATCTCACCCCTCACTGTAACTCTCTGCTTCCTATTGCTTAGGTACTCCCTTATCCACTGGAGCGCCCTACCAGTTACTCCTGCCTGTTTCTCCAGCTTGTGCATCAACCTTTTATGGGGTACTGTGTCAAAGGCTTTCCGACAGTCCAAAAAAATGCAGTCCGCCCATCCTTCTCTTTCTTGCTTAATCTTTGTCACCTGATCGTAGAATTCTATCAAGCCTGTAAGGCAAGATTTACCCTCCCTGAACCAATGTTGCTGGGTTGTCACAAAGTCTCTTCTCTCCCGATGTGTTACCAGGTTTTTTCTCACAATCTTCTCCATCACCTTGCATGGTATACAAGTTAAGGACACTGGCCTGTAGTTCAGTGCCTCTTGTCTGTCACCCTTTTTAAATATTGGTACTACATTAGCAGTCTTCCATATTTCTGGTAGGTCTCCCGTTTCCAGTGACCTACTATACACTATGGAGAGTGGCAAGCAATGTGCTCCTGCACACTCTTTCAATACCCATGGTGAGATTCCATCCGGCCCAACAGCTTTTCTCACATCCAGCTCCAATAGATGCTTCTTGACCTCATCTCTTGTAATTTCGAACCTTTCCAAGGTCACCTGGTTTGCTACCACCTCTCCTAGCGCCGTGACTTCTCCCTGTTCTATTGTAAAGACCTCCTGGAACCTTTTGTTGAGTTCTTCACACACCTCTTTATCATTCTCTGTGTACCTGTCCTCGCCCACCCTAAGTTTCATCACCTGTTCCTTCACTGTTGTCTTCCTCCTGATGTGACTGTGTAGTAGCTTTGGTTCGGTCTTGGCTTTATTAGCTATATCATTTTCATACCTTTTCTCAGCTGCTCTTCTCACACTAACATACTCGTTCCTGGTTCTCTGGTATCTCTCTCTACTTTCTGGTGTTCTGTTATTACGGAAGTTCCTCCATGCCCTTTTGTTCAGCTCCTTTGCTTTCATACATTCCCTGTTAAACCACGGATTCTTCCTTTGCTTCTCTGTTTTTTCCTGTTGGGCAGGGACAAACCTGCTTACAGCCTCCTGACATTTTAGGGTGACATAGTCCATCATGTCTTGTACGGACTTGGTTTCGAGTTCTGTGTCCCAATGTATTACCGATAGGAATTTATTCATCTCCTCATAGTTTCCCTTTTGGTACGCCAGCCCTTTGTTTCCCAGTTCTTTTTTGGGGGTGATAATTCCTAGCTCAACCAGGTACTCAAAGCTCAATACACTATGATCACTCATTCCCAAGGGGGCTTCCAACTTAACTTCCCTTATATCCGACTCATTTAGGGTAAATATCAGATCAAGCAAGGCTGGTTCATCGCCTCCTCTCATTCTTGTCGGCCCCTTGACGTGTTGACTTAGAAAGTTTCTTGTTGCCATATCCAGCAGCTTAGCTCTCCATGTGTCTGGGCCTCGATGTGGGTCTCTGTTCCCCCAATCTATCTTTCCATGGTTGAAGTCTCCCATGATTAGTAGCCTGGATCCGTTCCTGCTAGCCACAGAAGCTGCTCTCTCTATTATATTGATGGTGGCCAAGTTGTTTCTATCATATTCCTGTCTGGGTCTTCTGTCATTCGGTGGGGGGTTATATATGACTACTACTATAATTTTCTGTCCTCCAGTTGCTATGGTGCCTGATATGTAGTCACTGAAACCTTCACAGTTCTGAATTACCATCTCTTCGAAACTCCAACCTTCTCTTAGTAGCAAAGCTACACCACCTCCTCCTCTCCTTCTCTCTCTTCCTCACTACATAGTAGCCCTGTGGAAACACTGCGTTTGTTATGTTTTTCGTAGCTTTGTTTCTGTGAGTGTTATTAATCTGGGATTTTCTTCTAGTGCCCATCTCCGAGTTCACTTGTTTTAT
>WNGS01000242.1:82757-97089 GCA_020271785.1 Procambarus virginalis | reverse complement strand
ATAGACACAGAACCCAATATTCTTTATAGATGCAAAAAATACATATTCTTCCAAATATTCAGAAAACTACATATTACATGACGCCTGGGTGGTGGATACACGACCTGCTGGTGTGGTGGTATAACGACGGCTGGGTGGTGGTTAACGACGGCATGGTGGTGGATACACGACAGCTGGTTGGTGGTGGATAACGACGGCTGGGTGTTGGATAACGACAGCTGGGTGGGGGATAACGACAGCTGGGTGGTGGATAACGGACTGGGAGGACGACACGCTGGGTGGTGGATAACGACGGCTGGGGTGGTGGATAACGAAGCGGGAGGAACGACAGCTGGGGGGTGGATAACGACAGGCTGGGATGGTGGATAACGACAGCTGAGGTGGAATAACGACAGCTGGGAGGTGGATAACGCGGCTGGGGTGGATAACGACGCTGGGGGTGGATAACGACGCGGGAGGTGGATAACGACGGCTGGGTGGTGGATGTAAACGCGGCTGGGTGAGTGGATAACGACGGCTGGGGTGTGATTACGACGGCTGGGTGGTGGATAACGACGGCTGGTGAGTGGTAACGACATGCTGGTGGTGGTACGACTGGGTAACGGCTGGGTGGTGGATTAACGACAGCTGGGTGGTGGTTAACGATCGGCTGGGTGGTGGATAACGGACGGCTGGGTGGTGGATTAACGACGGCTAGGGTGGTGGTTAACGACAGGCTGGTGGTGGATAACGACAGGGGGTGGTGGATAACGACGGCCATGGCGTGGTGGGATACGACGGCTGGGTGATGGATAACGACGGCTGGGGTAGGGTGGTTGGATAACGACAGCTGGGTGGTGGATATACGACGGACTGGTGGTGGATAACGACGGCTGGGTGTTGGATAACGACGGCTGGGTGGTTGGATAACGACAGCTGGGTGGTGGATATAGACGGCGGGGTGGTGAGATAACGACGGCAGGTGGTGGATAACGACCAGCTTGGTGGTGGATAACGACGGCGGTCGGTGGATAACGACGGCTGGGTGGGGATAAACGACAGGGTAGTGCAGCATGTGGTATCGACGGCGGGTGGTGGATAACGACAGGCTGGGTGGTGGATAACGACGGCTGGGTGGTGGATTAACGACGCTGGGTGGTGGATAACGACGGCTGGGATGGTGGTTAACGACAGCATGGTGGTGGATAACGACGGACTGGGTGGTGGATAACGACAGGCGGGGTGGTGGATAACGACGGCCTGGTGGTGGATACGAGCGGTGGATACGGACAGCGGGTGGTGGATAACGACGGCTGGGTGTGGATGCGCTGGAGTAAACGACAGCTCTGGGTGGTGGATAACGACGGCTGGGTGTGGGATAACGACGGCTGGGTGCGATGGATAACGACGGTCTGGGTAGTGGATAACGGACAGCTGGGTGGATATGGATAATGACGGTGAACGCTGGCCTGGATGGATAAACCGGACGTCTGGGTGGTGGATCGAAACGTGGAACTGAGCTGGGTAAGGTGGGGGGATAACGACGGCTGTGGTGGTGGATAACGACGCCTGGTGGTGGATTACGACGGCCTGGGAAGGTGGTGGTGGATAACGCATCCTGGGTGGTGGATGCAACAACCGGTCCGGGTGGTGGGATAACGTACGGTTGGGCGGTGGTGTGAATAACGACGGCGGGGTGGTGGTTAACGACGGCTGGGTGGTGGATAACGACGACTGGGTGGTGGATAACGATGGCATGGTTGTTGGATAACGACGGCATGGTGGTGGATCGGAAGGAGTGATAACGGACAGGCGTGTGATCGGTGGTGGGTGGATATACAACGGCTCAGCGACTGGTGTGCTAACGACGGCCTGGTGGGTGGATAACGACGGCTGGTGGTGGATAACGACGGCTGGGTGGTGGTTAACGACGGCATGGTGGTGGATAACGACGGCTGGGTTGTGGGGGATAACGCGGCTCCTGGGTGGTGGATAACAACGGCTGGGTGGTGGAGTAACGACGGCTGGGCTGGTGGGCTAACAGGAGTCAGCAGTCGTCTGCTCCTGTACCCACCTGTGTGTAAAACTAGTAGGGTAAGGCTTACCATGAGCTATGGGAAGGGAAAGCTCTCAGCCAGCTAACAGGAGTCAGCAGTCGTCTGCTCCTGTACCCACCTGTGTGTAAAACTAGTAGGGTAAGGCTTACCATGAGCTATGGGAAGGGAAAGCTCTCAGCCAGCTAACAGGAGTCAGCAGTCGTCTGCTCCTGTACCCACCTGTGTGTAAAACTAGTAGGGTAAGGCTTACCATGAGCTATGGGAAGGGAAAGCTCTCAGCCTGCTAACAGGAGTCAGCAGTCGTCTGCTCCTGTACCCACCTGTGTGTAAAACTAGTAGGGTAAGGCTTACCATGAGCTATGGGAAGGGAAAGCTCTCAGCCAGCTAACAGGAGTCAGCAGTCGTCTGCTCCTGTACCCACCTGTGTGTAAAACTAGTAGGGTAAGGCTTACCATGAGCTATGGGAAGGGAAAGCTCTCAGCCAGCTAACAGGAGTCAGCAGTCGTCTGCTCCTGTACCCACCTGTGTGTAAAACTAGTAGGGTAAGGCTTACCATGAGCTATGGGAAGGGAAAGCTCTCAGCCTGCTAACAGGAGTCAGCAGTCGTCTGCTCCTGTACCCACCTGTGTGTAAAACTAGTAGGGTAAGGCTTACCATGAGCTATGGGAAGGGAAAGCTCTCAGCAGCTAACAGGAGTCAGCAGTCGTCTGCTCCTGTACCCACCTGTGTGTAAAACTAGTAGGGTAAGGCTTACCATGAGCTATGGGAAGGGAAAGCTCTCAGCCTGCTAACAGGAGTCAGCAGTCGTCTGCTCCTGTACCCACCTGTGTGTAAAACTAGTAGGGTAAGGCTTACCATGAGCTATGGGAAGGGAAAGCTCTCAGCCTGCTAACAGGAGTCAGCAGTCGTCTGCTCCTGTACCCACCTGTGTGTAAAACTAGTAGGGTAAGGCTTACCATGAGCTATGGGAAGGGAAAGCTCTCAGCCAGCTAACAGGAGTCAGCAGTCGTCTGCTCCTGTACCCACCTGTGTGTAAAACTAGTAGGGTAAGGCTTACCATGAACTATGGGAAGGGAAAGCTCTCAGGCAGCTAACAGGAGTCAGCAGTCGTCTGCTCCTGTACCCACCTGTGTGTAAAACTAGTAGGGTAAGGCTTACCATGAGCTATGGGAAGGGAAAGCTCTCAGCCTGCTAACAGGAGTCAGCAGTCGTCTGCTCCTGTACCCACCTGTGTGTAAAACTAGTAGGGTAAGGCTTACCATGAGCTATGGGAAGGGAAAGCTCTCAGCCTGCTAACAGGAGTCAGCAGTCGTCTGCTCCTGTACCCACCTGTGTGTAAAACTAGTAGGGTAAGGCTTACCATGAGCTATGGGAAGGGAAAGCTCTCAGCCTGCTAACAGGAGACAGCAGTCGTCTGCTCCTGTACCCACCTGTGTGTAAAACTAGTAGGGTAAGGCTTACCATGAGCTATGGGAAGGGAAAGCTCTCAGCCAGCTAACAGGAGTCAGCAGTCGTCTGCTCCTGTACCCTCCTGTGTGTAAAACTAGTAGGGTAAGGCTTACCATGAGCTATGGGAAGGGAAAGCTCTCAGCCAGCTAACAGGAGTCAGCAGTCGTCTGCTACTGTACCCACCTGTGTGTAAAACTAGTAGGGTAAGGCTTACCATGAGCTATGGGAAGGGAAAGCTCTCAGCCTGCTAACAGGAGTCAGCAGTCGTCTGCTCCTGTACCCTCCTGTGTGTAAAACTAGTAGGGTAAGGCTTACCATGAGCTATGGGAAGGGAAAGCTCTAAGCCTGCTAACAGGAGTCAGCAGTCGTCTGCTCCTGTACCCACCTGTGTGTAAAACTAGTAGGGTAAGGCTTACCATGAGCTATGGGAAGGGAAAGCTCTCAGCCTGCTAACAGGAGTCAGCAGTCGTCTGCTCCTGTACCCACCTGTGTGTAAAACTAGTAGGGTAAGGCTTACCATGAGCTATGGGAAGGGAAAGCTCTCAGCCAGCTAACAGGAGTCAGCAGTCGTCTGCTCCTGTACCCACCTGTGTGTAAAACTAGTAGGGTAAGGCTTACCATGAACTATGGGAAGGGAAAGCTCTCAGGCAGCTAACAGGAGTCAGCAGTCGTCTGCTCCTGTACCCACCTGTGTGTAAAACTAGTAGGGTAAGGCTTACCATGAGCTATGGGAAGGGAAAGCTCTCAGCCTGCTAACAGGAGTCAGCAGTCGTCTGCTCCTGTACCCACCTGTGTGTAAAACTAGTAGGGTAAGGCTTACCATGAGCTATGGGAAGGGAAAGCTCTCAGCCTGCTAACAGGAGTCAGCAGTCGTCTGCTCCTGTACCCACCTGTGTGTAAAACTAGTAGGGTAAGGCTTACCATGAGCTATGGGAAGGGAAAGCTCTCAGCCTGCTAACAGGAGTCAGCAGTCGTCTGCTCCTGTACCCACCTGTGTGTAAAACTAGTAGGGTAAGGCTTACCATGAGCTATGGGAAGGGAAAGCTCTCAGCCTGCTAACAGGAGTCAGCAGTCGTCTGCTCCTGTACCCACCTGTGTGTAAAACTAGTAGGGTAAGGCTTACCATGAGCTATGGGAAGGGAAAGCTCTCAGGCAGCTAACAGGAGTCAGCAGTCGTCTGCTCCTGTACCCACCTGTGTGTAAAACTAGTAGGGTAAGGCTTACCATGAGCTATGGGAAGGGAAAGCTCTCAGCCTGCTAACAGGAGTCAGCAGTCGTCTGCTCCTGTACCCACCTGTGTGTAAAACTAGTAGGGTAAGGCTTACCATGAGCTATGGGAAGGGAAAGCTCTTAGCCTGCTAACAGGAGTCAGCAGTCGTCTGCTCCTGTACCCACCTGTGTGTAAAACTAGTAGGGTAAGGCTTACCATGAGCTATGGGAAGGGAAAGCTCTCAGCCAGCTAACAGGAATCAGCAGTCGTCTGCTCCTTTACCCACCTGTGTGTAAAACTAGTAGCATAAGGCTTACCATGAGCTATGGGAAGGGAAAGCTCTCAGCCTGCTAACAGGAGTCAGCAGTCGTCTGCTGCTGTACCCACCTGAGTGTAAAACTAGTAGGGTAAGGCTTACCATGAGCTATGGGAAGGGAAAGCTCTCAGCCAGCTAACAGGAGTCAGCAGTCGTCTGCTCCTGTACCCTCCTGTGTGTAAAACTAGTAGGGTAAGGCTTACCATGAGCTATGGGAAGGGAAAGCTCTCAGCCTGCTAACAGGAGTCAGCAGTCGTCTGCTCCTGTACCCACCTGAGTGTAAAACTAGTAGGGTAAGGCTTACCATGAGCTATGGGAAGGGAAAGCTCTCAGCCTGCTAACAGGAGTCAGCAGTCGTCTGCTCCTGTACCCTCCTGTGTGTAAAACTAGTAGGGTAAGGCTTACCATGAGCTATGGGAAGGGAAAGCTCTCAGCCTGCTAACAGGAGTCAGCAGTCGTCTGCTCCTGTACTCACCTGTGAGTAAAACTAGTAGGGTAAGGCTTACCATGAGCTATGGGAAGGAAAAGCTCTCAGCCTGCTAACAAGGAGTCAGCAGTCGTCTGCTCCTGTACCCACCTGTGTGTAAAACTAGTAGGGTAAGGCTTACCATGAGCTATGGGAAGGGAAAGCTCTCAGCCAGCTAACAGGAGTCAGCAATCGTCTGCTCCTGTACCCACCTGTGTGTAAAACTAGTAGGGTAAGGCTTACCATGAGCTATGGGAAGGGAAAGCTCTCAGCCTGCTAACAGGAGTCAGCAGTCGTCTGCTCCTGTACCCTCCTGTGTGTAAAACTAGTAGGGTAAGGCTTACCATGAGCTATGGGAAGGGAAAGCTCTCAGCCAGCTAACAGGAGTCAGCAGTCGTCTTCTCCTGTACCCTCCTGTGTGTAAAACTAGTAGGGTAAGGCTTACCATGAGCTATGGGAAGGGAAAGCTCTCAGCCAGCTAACAGGAGTCAGCAGTCGTCTGCTCCTGTACCCACCTGTGTGTAAAACTAGTAGGGTAAGGCTTACCATGAGCTATGGGAAGGGAAAGCTCTCAGCCAGCTAACAGGAGTCAGCAGTCGTCTGCTCCTGTACCCACCCGTACATAACCTGGATTCTGTGTTATGTAATATCAGCTTCAATGGTCTAAAACCCGTCCCCGAAGCCCTTGTTTACGTCCCATGTTGCTCTCTGACCTTCTCTTCTGTACCACAGTCGACGCCCTCAACATTGCAGAACATCAATCAGCTTAAAAATATATTTTTTTTAGTTGGAGTGAGGTGTAAGGGGGGGGGGCAGGCACCATTAGCTAGTGAGAGAACCAGGAGATAATGGTGACCCTTGAGACACCACTGAACCAGGAGATAATGGTGACCCAAGCCTGTACTTATCCATTAGTTACAATATATGGATACTTACTTACAATACTTACAATATTTTCCAATTGTAACTCTTGTGGTGGAGTGAAATTGTATTTCTATGTGGGGACTTCACCAGCGCCAGGCCGCCCTGGCGCTGGTGAAATCGAGGTTCTCTCTCTGCTGGACACTCGGTTGTGGCAAGGCTGATGATGTCAATAACTTTATTGTGCCTTGCAACCCTAGGAGCTGCTGCTGTAAACACCATGCAAGGCATATTGCTCGGCTTACAAATTGTTGCAAATACATTGATCCAGCTGCTTTAGGCTGCACGATTATGCAAGGTGAATTACTATCTATCTAGACATTATCACTAGACATTATCACTAGACTTTACTATCTATCTAGACATTATCACTAGACATTATCACTAGACTTTACTATCTATCTAGACATTATCACTAGACATTATCACTAGACTTTACTATCTATCTAGACATTATCACTAGACATTATCACTAGACTTTACTATCTATCTAGACATTATCACTAGACATTATCACTAGACTTTACTATCTATCTAGACATTATCACTAGACATTATCACTAGACTTTACTATCTATCTAGACATTATCACTAGACATTATCACTAGACTTTACTATCTATCTAGACATTATCACTAGACATTATCACTAGACTTTACTATCTATCTAGACATTATCACTGGACATTATCACTGGACATTATCACTAGACATTATCACTGGACATTATCACTAGACATTATCACTAGACATTATCACTAGACATTATCACTAGACATTATCACTGGACATTATCACTGGACATTATCACTAGACATTATCACTAGACATTATCACTGGACATTATCACTGGACATTATCACTGGACATTATCACTAGACATTATCACTGGACATTATCACTAGACATTATCACTGGACATTATCACTAGACATTATCACTAGACATTATCACTGGACATTATCACTGGACATTATCACTGGACATTATCACTAGACATTATCACTGGACATTATCACTGGACATTATCACTAGACATTATCACTGGACATTATCACTGGACATTATCACTGGACATTATCACTAGACATTATCACTGGACATTATCACTGGACATTATCACTGGACATTATCACTGGACATTATCACTAGACATTATCACTAGACATTATCACTAGACATTATCACTAGACATCACTGGACATTATCACTGGACATTATCACTGGACATTATCACTAGACATTATCACTGGACATTATCACTAGACATTATCACTGGACATTATCACTGGACATTATCACTAGACATTATCACTGGACATTATCACTGGACATTATCACTGGACATTATCACTAGACATTATCACTAGACATTATCACTAGACATCACTAGACATTATCACTAGACATTATCACTAGACATTATCACTAGACATCACTAGACATTATCACTAGACATTATCACTAGACATTATCACTGGACATTATCACTAGACATTATCACTAGACATTATCACTAGACATCACTGGACATTATCACTGGACATTATCACTGGACATTATCACTAGACATTATCACTGGACATTATCACTAGACATTATCACTGGACATTATCACTGGACATTATCACTAGACATTATCACTAGACATTATCACTGGACATTATCACTAGACATTATCACTAGACATTATCACTAGACATTATCACTAGACATTATCACTAGACATTATCACTAGACATTATCACTAGACATTATCACTAGACATTATCACTGGACATTATCACTGGACATTATCACTAGACATTATCACTAGACATTATCACTAGACATTATCACTGGACATTATCACTGGACATTATCACTAGACATTATCACTAGACATACATAATCTCAAATTAATATTCTCCTCAAGACGGGGGTAATTATACTGTTAGTTATTACCGGGATTTAATTAACTGATTAACTACGGTGGTGTGCAAACAAGGCTGTTTGGCCGGCTGTCCGTCGTTATAATATTGTAAACATCATTATTAAGGGCCCAAGATTGGTGTTTTGTGTAGTGGTGTCAGGCGATAATATGACCATTAAGGCGAGATTAAATTACCCGAAGCTAACCTAACCGGAGTCCCACGAACAGAAAACGGGACGTCACGTTAATTTTGCGAGCCGCTGGGATTTATAATGCATCAGTTTTTGGCCGTATGGGGGTTGGTACGTTATAATGTGGTGGGGACGGTTGGGCAGTGTGACGGTGCAAGTAACTGCACGCACGCACGCGCGCACACACACACACACACACACACACACAGGGCGCTCCAGTGGATAAGGGAGTACCTAAGCAATAGGAAGCAGAGAGTTACAGTGAGGGGTGAGACCTCAGACTGGCGTGAAGTCACCAGTGGAGTCCCACAGGGCTCTGTACTTGGACCTATCCTGTTTCTGATATACGTAAATGATCTCCCAGAGGGTATAGACTCATTCCTCTCAATGTTTGCAAAGGAGGACAGCTTGAGACTTCAAGAAGACCTGGACAAGCTGCAGGAATGGTCGAACAAATGGCTGTTAGAGTTTAACCCAAGCAAATGTAATGTAATGAAGATAGGGGTAGGAAACAGGAGACCAGATACAAGGTATCATTTGGGAGATGAAATACTTCAAGAGTCAGAGAGAGAGAAAGACCTGGGGGTTGATATCACGCCAGACCTGTCCCCTGAAGCTCATATCAAGAGGATAACATCAGCAGCATATGCCAGGTTGGCTAACATAAGAACGGCCTTTAGAAACTTGTGTAAGGAATCTTTCAAAACATTATATACCACATATGTCAGACCAATCCTGGAGTATGCGGCTCCAGCATGGAGTCCCTATCTAGTCAAGCATAAGACTAAACTGGAAAAGATTCAAAGGTTTGCCACCAGACTAGTACCCGAGCTGAGAGGTATGAGCTACGAGGAGCGACTGCAGGAATTAAACCTCACTTCGTTGGAAGACAGAAGAGTTAGGGGGGACATGATCACCACATTCAAGATTCTCAGGGGAATCGACAGGGTTGATAAAGACAGGCTGTTTAACACAAGGGGCACACGCACTAGGGGACACAGGTGGAAACTGAGTGCCCAAATGAGCCACAGAGATATTAGAAAGAACTTTTTTAGTGTCAGAGTGGTTGACAAATGGAATGCATTAGGAAGCGATGTGGTGGAGGCTGACTCCATACACAGTTTCAAGTGTAGATATGATAGAGCCCAGTAGGCTCAGGAAACTGTACACCTGTTGATTGACGGTTGAGAGGCGGGACCAAAGAGCCAGAGCTCAACCCCCGCAAGCACAAATAGGTGAGTACAAATAGGTGAGTACACACACACACACACACACACACACTACACACACACACAAACATACACAGTACACACCAGTAGGCCTTCGCCCCAAAGGAGTTCATTACTCGTCATGCAGGTCGGCGTTCAATCCCCGACCGTCCACAAGTGGTTGGGCACCATTCCTTCCCTCCGTCCCATCCCAAATCCTTATCCTGACCCCTTCCCAGTGCTATATAGTCGTAATGGCTTGGCACTTTCTCCAGATTTAAGGAAGTTTCCAACCCCCCCCCCCCTTACCTTGGAGACTTAGGTCACAGAAAGCCATGGGCCGGAAACAGGTCTGCTACATGTATCATATTCTCCACCACTATCACAAAATATATTGACAAATATACTGCTAATAAGAAAATTTTTAAGAATTTTTAGGAATATTTTGGGAATTATAAGAATTTTTTCGGTCATTTTAGGCATTTTGTTAAATATTTTGAGATTTTTTGTTATTTTGTCTATATTTCTGGGGAATTTTTAGATTTTTGTGAAAGTTTTCCCAATTTCTAAGTGTTTTTAAGAATTTTTAGGAGTTTCAAGGAATATTTATGATTTTTTTTTTTTAGGAACTTTCAGGAATATATCCGTGAAGATGAGGAGGTGAATAGTGTGTAGGTGATTGTTGGTGCACATGGGAGGAACAGCACCGTAGCTCTGTACCTCACTCCCACGGTAGATGCTCCCAGGTAGACACTACCACGGTAGATGCTCCCAGGGTAGACACTACCATGGTAGACACTCCCACGGTAGACACTCCCACGGTAGATGCTCCCACGGTAGATTCTCCCAGGGTAGACACTACCATGGTAGACACTCCCACGGTAGATGCTCCCAGGGTAGACACTACCATGGTAGATGCTCCCAGGGTAGGCACTCCCAGGGTAGACACTCCCACGGTAGATGCTCCCAGGGTAGACACTCCCACGGTAGATGCTCCCAGGGTAGACACTCCCACTGTAGATGCTCCCAGGGTAGACACTACCACGGTAGATGCTCCCAGGGTAGACACTCCCACGGTAGATGCTCCCAGGGTAGACACTCCCACGGTAGATGCTCCCAGGGTAGACACTCCCACGGTAGACACTCCCACGGTAGATGCTCCCAGGGTAGACACTCCCACGGTAGATGCTCCCAGGGTAGACACTCCCACGGTAGATGCTCCCGGGGTAGATGCTCCCAGGGTAGACACTCCCACGGTAGATGCTCCCACGGTAGACACTCCCAGGGTAGACACTCCCACTGTAGACACTCCCAGGGTAGACACTCCCACGGTAGATGCTCCCAGGGTAGACACTCCCACAGGAGATGCTCCCAGGGTAGACACTCCCAGGGTAGACACTACCAGGGTAGACACTCCCACGGTAGATGCTCCCACGGTAGACACTCCAAGGGTAGACACTACCAGGGTAGACGCTCCCACAGGAGATGATCCCAGGGTAGATACTCCCAGGGTTGACACTCCCACGGTAGATACTCCCAGGGTAGACACTCCCAGGGTAGACACTCCCAGGGTAGACGCTCCCAGGGTAGACACTACCAGGGTAGACACTACCAGGGTAGACACTACCAGGGTAGACACTCCCAGGGTAGACACTCCCAGGGTAGACACTCCCAGGGTAGACGCTCCCAGGGTAGACGCTACCAGGGTAGACACTACCAGGGTAGACACTACCAGGGTAGACACTACCAGGGTAGACACTCCCAGGGTAGACACTACCAGGGTAGACACTACCAGGGTAGACACTCCCAGGGTAGACACTCCCAGGGTAGACACTACCAGGGTAGACACTACCAGGGTAGACACTACCAGGGTAGACACTCCCAGGGTAGACACTACCAGGGTAGACACTACCAGGGTAGACACTCCCAGGGTAGACACTACCAGGGTAGACACTACCAGGGTAGACACTACCAGGGTAGACACTCCCAGGGTAGACACTACCAGGGTAGACACTACCAGGGTAGACACTCCCAGGGTAGACACTACCAGGGTAGACACTACCAGGGTAGACACTCCCAGGGTAGACACTACCAGGGTAGACACTCCCAGGGTAGACACTCCCAGGGTAGACACTACCAGGGTAGACACTCCCAGGGTAGACACTACCAGGGTAGACACTACCAGGGTAGACACTCCCAGGGTAGACACTACCAGGGTAGACACTACCAGGGTAGACACTCCCAGGGTAGACACTACCAGGGTAGACACTCCCAGGGTAGACACTACCAGGGTAGACACTACCAGGGTAGACACTCCCAGGGTAGACACTACCAGGGTAGACACTACCAGGGTAGACACTCCCAGGGTAGACACTCCCAGGGTAGACACTACCAGGGTAGACACTCCCAGGGTAGACACTCCCAGGGTAGACACTACCAGGGTAGACACTACCAGGGTAGACACTACCAGGGTAGACACTACCAGGGTAGACACTCCCAGGGTAGACACTACCAGGGTAGACACTCCCAGGGTAGACACTCCCAGGGTAGACACTACCAGGGTAGACACTCCCAGGGTAGACGCTCCCAGGGTAGACCCCTGTTATGACACAGTGTATACAGGCTGCTATTAATATACACAGTGTCCTCACCTGTAAATACAAATCCTAAAATTACTGTCATTTATATAATAATAATATGTCATTCTGGCGTGTACAGGTATATTTGGTAACTTCCATATATGTGTACATGTGTGTATGTATGTATACGTGTCTGTGTCTATGTATGTATACGTGTACTCACCTAGTTGTACTCACATAGTTGAGCTTGCGCGGGTTGAGCTCTGGCTCTTTAGTCCCGCCTCTCAACCGTCAATCAACAGGTGTACAGATTCCTGAGCCTACTGGGCTCTATCATATCTACACTTGAAACTGTGTATGGAGTCAGCCTCCACCACATCACTTCCTAATGCATTCCATTTGTCAACCACTCTGACACTAAAGAAGTTCTTTCTAACGTCTCTGTGGCTCATTTGGGCACTCAATTTCCACCTGTGTCTCCTTGTGCGTGTGCCCCTTGTGTTATATAGTCTGTCCTTATCTACCGTATCAATTCCTCTGAGAATCTTGTATGTGGTGATCATGTCCCCTCTAACTCTTCTGTCTCCCAGTGGCGTGAGGTTTAATTCCCGTAGTCTCTCCTCGTAGCTCAAACCCCTCAATTCGGGAACTAGTCAGGTGGCAAACCTTTGAACCTTTTCCAGTTTAGTCTTATGCTTGACTAGATAGGGACTCCATGCTGGAGCCGCATACTCCAGAATTGGTCTGACATATGTGGTATATAATGTTCTGAAAGATTTCTTACACTAGTTTCTAAAGGCCGTTCTTATGTTATCCAACCTGGCATATGCCGCTGATGTTATCCTCTTGATATGCGCTTCAGGAGACACGTCTGGCGTGATATCAACCCCCAGGTCTTTCTCTCTCTCTGACTCTTGAAGTATTTCATCTCCCAAATGATACCTTGTATCTGGTCTCCTGCTTCCTACCCCTATCTTCATTACATTACATTTGCTTGGGTTAAACTCTAACAGCCATTTGTTCGACCATTCCTACAGCTTGTCCAGGTCTTCTTGAAGCCTTAAGCTGTCCTCCTCTGTCTTAATCCTTCTCATAATTTTGGCGTCGTCAGCAAACATTGAGAGGAATGAGTCTATACCCTCTGGGAGATCATTTACGTATATCAGAAACAAGATAGATCCGAGTACAGAGCCCTGTGGGACTCCACTGGTGACTTCACGCCAATCTGAGGTCTCACCCCTCACTGTAACTCTCTGCTTCCTATTGCTTAGGTACTCCCTTATCCACTGGAGCACCTTACCAGTTACTTCTGCCTGTTTCTCCAGCTTAAGCCTCAGCTTTTTATGGGGTACTGTGTCAAAGGCTTTCCGACAATCCAAGAAAATGCAATCCGCCCATCGTTCTCTTTCTTGCTTAATCTTTGTCACTTGATCGTAGAATTCTATCAAGCCTGTAAGGCAAGATTTACCCTCCCTGAACCCATGTTGACGGTTTGTCACGAAGTCTCTTCTCTCCAGATGTGTTACTAGGTTTTTTCTCACGATCTTCTCCATCACCTTGCATGGTATTCAAGTTAAGGACACTGGCCTGTAGTTCAGGGCCTCTTGTCTATCACCCTTTTTGTATATTGGTACTACATTTGCCGTCTTCCATATTTCTGGTAGGTCTCCCGTCTCCAGTGACCTACTATTCACTATATAGAGTGGCAAGCTGAGCGATCCTGCACACTCTTTCAGTACCCATGGTGAGATTCCGTCCGGGTCAACAGCCTTTCTAACATCCAGATCCAATAGGTGCCTCTTGGGCACCTCTCCTAGCGCAGTGACCTCTCCTTGTTCTATTGTAAAGACCTCCTGGAACCTCTTGTTGAGTTCCTCACACACCTCTTTGTCATTCTCTGTGTACCTGTCCTCACCCGTTCATAAGTTTCATCATTGTTCCTTCACTGTTGTTTTCCTCCTGAGTGGACTGTGGAGTAGCCTTGGTTCGGTCTTGGCTTTGACCGAACCTGTGTTCGGTCGTGGTTCGGTCTGTGTGTGTGTGTG
>WNGS01000242.1:42911-53218 GCA_020271785.1 Procambarus virginalis | reverse complement strand
ATGATGCAAAGAGAACAGCTTGAACACTGAACACCTCCTCTCCTTCACTTTCCTCCGATATCCCCCCCCTCTTTCCCTCCCTCCTCTACCCCTCTCTCTATATAGCTGCCGATAATTCTTCAAGCAAGGCACTTGGGCCGACCCCTACTGGACCATAACCCTCATATCCCCCACAAGGAACAAGTGGAGACGGTGGGAGAGAGACCCGGGCGCCGCCGGGTCCCCCAAGGTAGAATAGATATAGATATAAATTCCATGTCGATAACATTTTATTCAACAGCCTATTAATAAAAAAGAAGCAAAAAAAAAAACGATGAATTAAGAAACATTCACACTACGAATTGAACAAGACTTGAAATAGATAATGTACTGAACGAAGCGTCAAGAAACTAGTACTCACCCCGAGTACTGCGGCCACCATCTGCTTTAAGGCGTGCTAAATGGGACGCATTAAAGCCGGCCAGAGTCGCTTCACTCTAGGCCCTGTGTCTCAGAGTACCTGTACTCTGTGTGGGTGTGTCTCAGAGTACCTGTACTCTGTGTGGGCGTGTCTCAGAGTACCTGTACTCTGTGTGGGTGTGTCTCAGAGTACCTGTACTCTGTGTGGGCGTGTCCCTGAGTACCTGTACTCTGTGTGGGCGTGTCTCAGAGTACCTGTACTCTGTGTGGGTGTGTCTCAGAGTACCTGTACTCTGTGTGGGCGTGTCTCAGAGTACCTATACTCTGTGTGGGCGTGTCTCAGAGTACCTCTACTCTGTGTGGGCGTGTCTCAGAGTACCTGTACTCTGTGTGGGCGTGTCTCAGAGTACCTGTACTCTGTGTGGGTGTGTCTCAGAGTACCTGTACTCTGTGTGGCCGTGTCTCAGAGTACCTGTACTCTGTGTGGGCGTGTCTCAGAGTACCTGTACTCTGTGTGGGCGTGTCTCAGAGTACCTGTACTCTGTGTGGGCGTGTCTCAGAGTACCTGTACTCTGTGTGGGCGTGTCTCAGAGTACCTGTACTCTGTGTGGGCGTGTCTCAGAGTACCTGTACTCTGTGTGGGCGTGTCTCAGAGTACCTGTACTCTGTGTGGCCGTGTCTCAGAGTACCTGTACTCTGTGTGGGCGTGTCTCAGAGTACCTGTACTCTGTGTGGGCGTGTCTCAGAGTACCTGTACTCTGTGTGGGCGTGTCTCTTAGTACCTGTACTCTGTGTGGGCGTGTCTCAGAGTACCTGTACTCTGTGTGGGCGTGTCTCAGAGTACCTGTACTCTGTGTGGCCCTGTGTCTCAGAGTACCTGTACTTTGCGTGGGCGTGTCTCAGAGTACCTGTACTCTGTGTGGCCCTGTGTCTCAGAGTACCTGTACTTTGCGTGGGCGTGTCTCAGAGTACCTGTACTCTGTGTGGCCCTGTGTCTCAGAGTACCTGTACTTTGTGTGGGCGTGTCTCAGAGTACCTGTACTCTGTGTGGGCGTGTCTCAGAGTACCTGTACTCTGTGTGGCCGTGTCTCAGAGTACCTATACTCTGTGTGGGCGTGTCCCCGAGTACCTGTACTCTGCGTGGGCGTGTCTCAGAGTACAGGTACTCTGAGACACGCCAGTACCTGTTATCTGTTTAGACCTCGTGTTCAATGATCCACGAGGCTGTTGGCGACGACAAGACGTATTTACACTATTATATACAATAATTGTGAAGCATGTTAGTTCTAATTAAAACAATAAATAATAAGCTTCCTGTATGAAGTTCAGGAAATTCGTAGGATCGCAGTTGTTCAATGAAAGTCTTAAAGGCTGAGTGGTTATAAGTGGTTATCGGCCTGGCGGCTGAGTGGACAGCACACGGGATTCGTAGTCCTGAGGTTCCGGGTTCGATCCCCGGTGGAGGCGGAAACACATCAGCTTCTTTCACCCTGATGCGGCTGTTCACCTAGCAGTAAATGGGTAATTGGGAGTTAGACAGCTGCTACGGGCTGCTTCCTGGGGGTGTGTGACAAAAAGGAGGCCTGGTCGAGGACCGGGCCGCGGGGACGCTATGCCCTGAAATCATTTCAAGATAATGAAAGATTAGAAATCTTTCATATGAAGAAAGATTAACAAAGCTTAATTTGCATTCACTGGAAAGGCGAAGAGTTAGGGGTGACATGATAGAGGTTTACAAGTGGATGAATGGACACAACAAAGGGGATATTAATAGGGTATTGAAAGTATCAACACAGGACAGAACGCGAAACAATGGGTATAAATTGGATAAGTTTAGATTTAGGAAAGACTTGGGTAAATACTGGTTCAGTAACAGGGTTGTTGATTTGTGGAACCAATTGCCGCGTAACATTGTGGAGGTGGGGTCCCTCGATTGTTTTAAGCATGGGTTGGACATATATATGAGTGGGATTGGGTGGTTATAAATAGGAGCTGCCTCGTATGGGCCAATAGGCCTTCTGCAGTTACCTTTGTTCTTATGTTCTTATGTTCTTATAACCTCAAGATAACCCGCCGTGATCGTGTCTAAAGTGTTATCGATAATCAGATAATTAAGGTAATGCTGAAGGCGGTCACACACGTCAGGGACTAAATTATAATTTTATGGTGTTATTTGGATCTGTTTCGTCAAACTGTTTCTGTAAGGAATAGAAAAGGAGTTTGGGAAGATTTTGTGAAGGTTCAGAATATAAACTTAGAACCTATCAGGGTTTTTTCTCAGGGGGGGGGGGAAGCATGAACTCACAACAATGTTTGTAAAACAAATCACGTCGTGACAACGTTGTGAAAACGTCGTGACAACGTTGTGGGAACGTCGTCACAACGTCCTGACAACTATACAGTTTGAGCTTATAAAGGGTTACTTTTTGCTGCTCAACTATCAATAGGCTTGCATTGGTGCTTAATAATTATCACCGTGTAGGTATAGGATGAGGGCTCCGCTCGTGGAGCAACCCGTCCCATAACGTCGCTTTCCAGGTGTGGAAAATAACGTCGCTTTCCAGGTGTGGAAAATAACGTCGCTTTCCTCTGGTATGCGCGCTATGGCCAAAAATGCACGTAATTTGAACTGAAATTGGCTAACAAAAGTGACGTACTGTCCCGTTTTCTGTTGTGAGTCGTCCGGCTTACTCGGTTAGGTTAGGAGAGGAAACTTTCAATTAACTTTTTCATGACGTTTTGAAACTTTAGAAGAACTTCCTGCACTCCTGACCTACCAGAGGACCCTTGACTTGCTGTTGTAGAAAAAAAATCAAATTTATTTTAAATTTTTTTCATTTTTTAATTACGTCCATTTTCGGCCATACGGGCAAACGGCCAAATTCAGACGTAATTTGTAAGAAGACAGGTTCTATGCTAAGTTAGAATTCACTGCAAATATAAATACTATTTTCTAGGCTTCTGTGGTTTAAAATTTTGATAATTTTAAATTCTGAAAATACCTGATTAAATACTGGTTTGAAAACAAGGTTGTTGATTTATGGAACAAATGTGGAACAAATGAAGGTTAGACATGTATATATGTTTTGGTGGGTATATGTAGGAGCTGCCTCGTATGGACCAATAGGAGCTGCCTCGTATGGACCAGTAGGAGCTGCCTCGTATGGTCCAATAGGAGCTGCTTCGTATGGACCAATAGGAGCTGCCTCGTATGGACCAGTAGGAGCTGCCTCGTATGGTCCAATAGGAGCTGCCTCGTATGGACCAGTAGGAGCTGCCTCGTATGGACCAATAGGAGCTGCCTCGTATGGACCAATAGGAGCTGCCCCGTATGGACCAATAGGAGCTGCCTCGTATGGACCAATAGGAGCTGCCTCGTATGGACCAATAGGAGCTGCCTCGTATGGACCAATAGGAGCTGCCTCGTATGGACCAATAGGAGCTGCCTCGTATGGACCAATAGGAGCTGCCTCGTATGGACCAATAGGAGCTGCCTCGTATGGACCAATAGGAGCTGCCTCGTATGGACCAATAGGAGCTGCCTCGTATGGACCAATAGGAGCTGCCTCGTATGGACCAATAGGAGCTGCCTCGTATGGACCAATAGGAGCTGCCTCGTATGGACCAATAGGAGCTGCCTCGTATGGACCAATAGGAGCTGCCTCGTATGGACCAATAGGAGCTGCCTCGTATGGACCAATAGGAGCTGCCTCGTATGGACCAATAGGAGCTGCCTCGTATGGACCAATAGGAGCTGCCTCGTATGGACCAATAGGAGCTGCCTCGTATGGACCAATAGGAGCTGCCTCGTATGGTCCAATAGGAGCTGCCTCGTATGGACCAATAGGAGCTGCCTCGTATGGACCAATAGGAGCTGCCTCGTATGGACCAATAGGAGCTGCCTCGTATGGACCAATAGGAGCTGCCTCGTATGGACCAATAGGAGCTGCCTCGTATGGTCCAATAGGAGCTGCCTCGTATGGACCAATAGGAGCAGCCTCGTATGGACCAATAGGAGCTGCCTCGTATGGACCAATAGGAGCTGCCTCGTATGGACCAATAGGAGCTGCCTCGTATGGACCAATAGGAGCTGCCTCGTATGGACCAATAGGAGCTGCCTCGTATGGACCAATAGGAGCTGCCTCGTATGAACCAATAGGAGCTGCCTCGTATGGACCAATAGGAGCTGCCTCGTATCATATTTAATAAATCAATAGAGTCAGGCAGAGTGCCAGAGTTTTGGAAAGTTGCTAATGTGATACCAGTTTTTAAGAAAGGAGATAGATCACTTGCGTCTAACTATCGACCAATTAGCCTAACGTCTATTGTGGGAAAGTTACTCGAATCTATAATAGCAAATAAAATTCGTCTTCATCTTGAAAAACATAAATTAATAATTGAGTCGCAACATGGTTTTATAAATGGCCGTTCATGTTTAACAAATTTGTTATCTTTTTATTCTAGGATAGTTGAGGCAGTTGATAGTGGTAAGGATTGTGATGTTGTGTACCTTGACTTTAGCAAAGCTTTTGATACAGTGCCACATGAAAGACTGATTAAAAAGATAGAGGCTCATGGTATTGGGGGTGCTATATTAAGCTGGATTAGGGCATGGCTATACCAAAGGAAACAGAGAGTTAGTATAAATGGAGTCAAGTCAGAGTGGGAAAATGTTGTAAGTGGAGTGCCTCAAGGCTCTGTCTTGGGACCTCTGTTGTTTATAATATATATAAATGATTTAGATTCAGGTTTGAGTAGCAACATTTGCAAATTTGCCGATGATACGAAAATCGGTAGGGAAATTAATTCGGAGGAGGACTCACTATCACTTCAAGTTGATCTAGATAGGGTTTTGAAATGGTCAAAGGACTGGCAGATGCAGTTTAATGCTGATAAATGTAAAGTTCTGAGGCTAGGTAATGATGATAGAGTTACAAGATACGAGCTAGATGGTGTTGAGATTGCGAAGTCGGATTGCGAAAGGGATCTGGGAGTTATAATTAGTAAGAATTTAAAACAAAAGGATCAATGCATAAATGTTCGTAATAAGGCAAATAGGACACTCGGATTTATTAATCGCAGCGTAAGTAACAAGACACCTGGTGTGGTTCTCAAGCTATATCTTGCTCTGGTTAGGCCCCATTTAGATTATGCAGTTCAGTTTTGGTCGCCTTATTATAGAATGGATATAAATTCACTTGAACGTGTCCAGCGTAGGATGACTAAGTTAATTCCCCAAATTAGAAATCTTTCATATGAAGAAAGTTTAACAAAGCTTAATTTGCATTCACTGGAAAGGCGAAGAGTTAGGGGTGACATGATAGAGGTTTACAAGTGGATGAATGGACATAACAAAGGGGATATTAATAGGGTATTGAAAGTATCAACACAGGACAGAACGCGAAACAATGGGTATAAATTGGATAAGTTTAGATTTAGGAAAGACTTGGGTAAATACTGGTTCAGTCACAGGGTTGTTGATTTGTGGAACCAATTGCCGCGTAACATTGTGGAGGTGGGGTCCCTCGATTGTTTCAAGCATGGGTTGGACATGTATATGAGTGGGATTGGGTGGTTATAAATAGGAGCTGCCTCGTATGGGCCAATAGGCCTTCTGCAGCTGCCTTTGTTCTTATGTTCTTATGTTCTTATGTTCTTATGTATGGACCAAGAGGAGCTGCCTCGTATGGACCAATAGGAGCTGCCTCGTATGGACCAAGAGGAGCTGCCTCGTATGGGCCAATAGGAGCTGCCTCGTATGGACCAATAGGAGCTGCCTCGTATGGACCAAGAGGAGCTGCCTCGTATGGACCAATAGGAGCTGCCTCGTATGGACCAATAGGAGCTGCCTCGTATGGGCCAATAGCAGCTGCCTCGTATGGACCAATAGGAGCTGCCACGTATGGACCAATAGGAGCTGCCTCGTATGGACCAATAGGAGCTGCCACGTATGGACCAATAGGAGCTGCCTCGTATGGACCAATAGGAGCTGCCTCGTATGGACCAATAGGAGCTGCCACGTATGGACCAATAGGAGCTGCCTCGTATGGACCAATAGGAGCTGCCTCGTATGGACCAATAGGAGCTGCCTCGTATGGACCAATAGGAGCTGCCTCGTATGGACCAATAGGAGCTGCCTCGTATGAACCAATAGGAGCTGCCTCGTATGGACCAATAGGAGCTGCCTCGTATGGACCAATAGGAGCTGCCTCGTATGAACCAATAGGAGCTGCCTCGTATGAACCAATAGGAGCTGCCTCGTATGGACCAATAGGAGCTGCCTCGTATGGACCAATAGGAGCTGCCTCGTATCCAATCCAATACAAGACGTAACCAATCCTCGTTCAATAGAAGAAGACGAATTCAATCCTTTTAAATCAAGGCCAAAATGTGGCGTGTGGGGATTGAGCTCTGGAGGCAGGTGGAGACGGGACAATCCAGTTATTGATCCAGCGGGCTGTGACTACCCTCCTCGGTGCTCTCTTGACCTAATTCCTCTCTCTCGGTACATCTGGTGTTCCGGCCGTGTTCACACACCTGGCTACACCTGTGTTCACTCGCATGGCTACACCTGGCCACACCTGGGTTCACACACCTGGCCACACCTGTGTTCACACGCCTGGCCACACCTGGGTTCACACACCTGGCCACACCTGGGTACACACACCTGGCCACACCTGGGTTCACACACCTGGCCACACCTGGGTACACACACCTGGCCACACCTGGGTTCACATGCCTGGCCACACCTGGGTTCACACACCTGGCCACACCTGGGTTCACACACCTGGGTTCACACACCTGGCCACACCTGGGTACACACACCTGGCTACACCTGTGTTCACACACCTGGGTACACACACCTGGCCACATCTGGGCCCACACACCTGGCCACACCTGGGTACACACACCTGGGCCCACACACCTGTCCTCGTCTTAATTCTAATACAATTGAATATATCCACGTTATAACAGCGATGATTGTATATCACATGCGGTTAATATGTGTTAAATATGTGGTCCAACATATGACACAACACATGTCGAGTTATTTGGTAATGTTTACTAACATTCTGTGACATGTCTGTCTCAGTATAGTGACCACAGCCACACTGTACCACTACAGTGACAAAAACAGCCACACTGTACCACTACAGTGACAAGAACAGCCACACTGTACCACTACAGTGACAAGAACAGCCACACTGTACCACTACAGTGACAAGAACAGCCACACTGTACCACTACAGTGACAAGAACAGCCACACTGTACCACTACAGTGACAAGAACAGCAACACTGTACCACTACAGTGATAAAAACAGCCACACTGTACCACTACAGTGACAAGAACAGCCACACTGTACCACTACAGTGACAAGAACAGCCACACTGTATCATTACAGTGAAAAGAACAGCAACACTGTACCACTACAGTGACAAGAACAGCCACACTGTACCACTACAGTGACAAGAACAGCCACACTGTACCACTACAGTGACAAGAACAGCCACACTGTACCACTACAGTGACAAGAACAGCCTCACTGTATCACTACAGTGACAAAACAGCCTCACTGTACCACTACAGTGACAAACAGTCACACTGTACCACTACAGTGACAAAAACAGCCACACTGTACCACTACAGTGACAAAACAGCAACACTGTACCACCACAGTGACAAAAACAGCATCACTGTACCACTACAGTGACAAACAGCCACACTGTACCACTACAGTGACAAAAACAGCCTCACTGTACCACTACAGTGACAAAACAGCCACACTGTACCACCACAGTGACAAAACAGCATCACTGTACAACTACAGTGACAAAAACCGCCTCACTGTACCACCGCAGTGACAAAAACAGCATCACTGTACCACTACAGTGACAAAAACCGCCTCACTGTACCACCACAGTGACAAAAACAGCCACACTGTACCACCACAGTGACAAAAACAGCCACACTGTACCACTACAGTGACAAAAACAGCCACACTGTACCACTACAGTGACAAAAACAGCCACACTGTACCACTACAGTGACAAAAACAGCCACACTGTACCACTACAGTGACAAAAACAGCCACACTGTACCACTACAGTGACAAAAACAGCCACACTGTACCACTACAGTGACAAAAACAGCCACACTGTACCACTACAGTGACAAAAACAGCCACACTGTACCACTACAGTGACAAAAACAGCCACACTGTACCACTACAGTGACAAAAACAGCCACACTGTACCACTACAGTGACAAGAACAGCCACACTGTACCACTACAGTGACAAGAACAGCCACACTGTACCACTACAGTGACAAGAACAGCCACACTGTACCACTACAGTGACAAAACAGCCACACTGTACCACTACAGTGACAAGAACAGCCACACTGTACCACTACAGTGACAAGAACAGCCACACTGTACCACTACAGTAACAAAAACAGCCACACTGTACAACTACAGTGACAAAAACAGCCACTGTACCACTACAGTGACAAAAACAGCCACACTGTACCACTACAGTGACAAAAACAGCCACACTGTACCACTACAATGACAAAAACAGCCACACTGTACCACTACAGTGACAAGAACAGCCACACTGTACCACTACAGTGACAAGAACAGCCACACTGTACCACTACAGTGACAAGAACAGCCACACTGTACCACTACAGTGACAAAAACAGCCTCACTGTACCACTACAGTGACAAAAACAGCCACACTGTACACTACAGTGACAAAAACAGCCACACTGTACCACTACAGTGACAAAAACAGCCACACTGTACCACTACAGTGACAAAACAGCCACACTGTACCACTACAATGACAAAAACAGCCACACTGTACCACTACAGTGACAAAAACAGCCACACTGTACCACTACAGTGACAAAAACAGCCACACTGTACCACTACAGTGACAAAAACGCCACACTGTACCACTACAGTGACAAAAACAGCCACACTGTACCACTAGTGACAAAAACAGCCACACTGTACCACTGCAGTGACACAAAACAGCCACACTGTACCACTACAGTGACAAAAACAGCCACACTGTACCACTACAGTGACAAAAACAGCCACACTGTACCACTACAGTGACAAAAACAGCCCACACTGTACCACTACAGTGACAAAAACAGCCACACTGTACCACTACAATGACAAAAACAGCCACACTGTACCACTACAATGACAAGAACAGCCACACTGTACCACTACAGTGACAAAAACAGCCACACTGTACCACTACGTGACAGAAACGCCTCACTGTACCACTACAGTAACAAAAACAGCCACACTGTACCACTACAGTGACAAAAACAGCCACACTGTACCACTACAGTGACAGAAACAGCCTCACTGTACCACTACAGTGACAAATATGGTCACTATCTTCCTTGTAGCGCTCGGGTGATCATATTTGCTAATCCCTATGAGCGCCTCCACAACCTTTGGATGAACTCAATAAAACTAATTCCAAACCTCCCTCCCACACCTGAAGCCTGTGGGCGGGGGGGGGGGGGTGGTATTACATGTATTGTTCCAGTATTCGGTGCTAACCTGCAAGCAAGTTAGGGGTGTCTGCTGTGCTAACCTACAAGCAAGTTAGGGGTGTCTGCTGTGCTAACCTGCAAGCAAGTTAGGGGTGTCTGCTGTGCTAACCTGCAAGCAAGTTAGGGTTGTCTGCTGTGCTAACCTGCAAGCAAGTTAGGGGTGTCTGCTGTGCTAACTTGCAAGCAAGTTAGGGTTGTCTGCTGTGCTAACCTGCAAGCAAGTTAGGGTTGTCTGCTGTGCTAACCTGCAAGCAAGTTAGGGTTGTCTGCTGTGCTAACCTCAGCAAGTTAGGGTTGTCTGCTGTGCTAACCTGCAAGCAAGTT
>WNGS01000242.1:31033-42870 GCA_020271785.1 Procambarus virginalis | reverse complement strand
ACCGCTGGCACCCTGCCTGGCACTCTAGCACCGCTGGCACCCTTCCTGCACTCTCTAGCACCGCTGGCAACCCTGCCTGGCACTCTCTAGCACCGCTGGCACCCTTCCTGGCACTCTCTGCACCGCTGGCACCCTGCCTCACTCTCTAGCACCCCTGGCACCCTGCCTGGCCTCTAGCCCGCGCTGGCACCCTGCCTGGCACTCTAGCACCGCTGGCACCCTGCCTGGCACTCTCTAGCACCGCTGGCACCCTGCCTGGCACTCTAGCACCGCTGGCACCCTTCCTGTCACTCTAGCACCGCTGGCACCCTGCCTGGCACTCTCTAGGACCGCTGGCACCCTCCTGGCACTCTCTAGCACCGCTGGGCACCCTTCCTGGCACTCTCTAGTGCCGCTGGCACCCTGCCTGGCACTCTCTAGCACCGCTGGCACCCTTCCTGGCACTCTAGCACCGCTGGCACCCTGCCTGGCCTCTCTGGCACCGCTGGCACCCTTCCTGGCACTCTAGCACCGCTGGCACCCTTCCTGGCACCTCTAGGGCCGCTGGCACCCTGCCCTGGCACTCTAGCACCCTGCCTGGCACTCTAGCACCGCTGGCACCCTGCCTGGCACTCTCTAGCACCGCTGCACCCTTCCTGGCACTCTACACCGCTGGCACCCTGCCTGGCACTCTAGCACCGCGTGGCACTCTGCCTGGCACTCTAGCACCGCTGGCACCCTGCCTGGCACTCTCTAGCACCGCTGGCACCCTGCCTGGCACTCTCTAGCACCGCTGGCACCCTTCCTGGCACTCTAGCACCGCTGGCACCCTGCCTGGCACTCTAGCACCGCTGGCGTCCTGCCTGGCACTCTAGCACCGCTGGCACCCTGCCTGGCACTCTAGCACCGCTGGCACCCTTCCTGGCACTCTAGCACCGCTGGCACCCTTCCTGGCACTCTAGCACCGCTGGCACCCTGCCTGGCACTCTAGCACCGCTGGCACTTTTCCTGGCACTCTCTAGCACCGCTGGCACCCTTCCTGGCACTCTCTAGCACCGCTGGCACTCTGCCTGGCACTCTCTAGCACCGCTGGCACCCTTCCTGGCACTCTCTATCACCGCTGGCACCCTTCCTGGCACTCTCTAGCACCGCTGGCACCCTTCCTGGCACTCTAGCACCGCTGGCACCCTTCCTGGCACTCTAGCACCGCTGGCACCCTTCCTGGCACTCTAGCACCGCTGGCACCCTGCCTGGCACTCTCTAGCACCGCTGGCACCCTTCCTGGCACTCTCTAGGGCCGCTGGCACCCTGCCTGGCACTCTCTAGCACCGCTGGCACCCTTCTGGCACTCTAGCACCGCTGGCACCCTGCCTGGCACTCTCTGGCACCGCTGGCACCCTTCCTGGCACTCTAGCACCGCTGGCACCCTTCCTGGCACTCTCTAGGGCCGCTGGCACCCTGCCTGGCACTCTAGCACCCTGCCTGGCACTCTAGCACCGCTGGCACCCTGCCTGGCACTCTCTAGCACCGTTGGCACCCTTCCTGGCACTCTAGCACCGCTGGCACCCTGCCTGGCACTCTAGCACCGCTGGCACTCTGCCTGGCACTCTAGCACCGCTGGCACCCTGCCTGGCACTCTAGCACCGCTGGCACCCTGCCTGGCACTCTCTAGCACCGCTGGCACCCTTCCTGGCACTCTAGCACCGCTGGCACCCTGCCTGGCACTCTAGCACCGCTGGCGTCCTGCCTGGCACTCTAGCACCGCTGGCACCCTGCCTGGCACTCTAGCACCGCTGGCACCCTTCCTGGCACTCTAGCACCGCTGGCACCCTTCCTGGCACTCTAGCACCGCTGGCACCCTGCCTGGCACTCTAGCACCGCTGGCACTTTTCCTGGCACTCTCTAGCACCGCTGGCACCCTTCCTGGCACTCTCTAGCACCGCTGGCACTCTGCCTGGCACTCTCTAGCACCGCTGGCACCCTTCCTGGCACTCTCTATCACCGCTGGCACCCTTCCTGGCACTCTCTAGCACCGCTGGCACCCTTCCTGGCACTCTAGCACCGCTGGCACCCTTCCTGGCACTCTAGCACCGCTGGCACCCTCCTGGCACTCTAGCACCGCTGGCACCCTTCCTGGCACTCTAGCACCGCTGCACCCTGCCTGGCACTCTCTAGCACCGCTGGCACCCTGCCTGGCACTCTCTAGCACCGCTGGCACTCTGCCTGGCACTCTCTAGCACCGCTGGCACTCTGCCTGGCACTCTCTAGCACCGCTGGCACTCTGCCTGGCACTCTCTAGCACCGCTGGCACTTTGCCTGGCACTCTCTAGCACCGCTGGCACCCTGCCTGGCACTCTCTAGCACCGCTGGCACCCTGCCTGGCACTCTCTAGCACCGCTGGCACCCTGCCTGGCACTCTCTAGCACCGCTGGCACTCTGCCTGGCACTCTCTAGCACCGCTGGCACCCTTCCTGGCACTCTAGCACCGCTGGCACCCTGCTGGCACTCTCTAGCACCGCTGGCACTCTGCCTGGCACTCTCTAGCACCGCTGGCACCCTTCCTGGCACTCTAGCACCGCTGGCACCCTGCCTGGCACTCTCTAGCACCGCTGGCACTCTGCCTGGCACTCTCTAGCACCGCTGGCACCCTTCCTGGCACTCTCTAGCACCGCTGGCACTCTGCCTGGCACTCTCTAGCACCGCTGGCACCCTTCCTGGCACTCTCTAGCACCGCTGGCACTCTTCCTGGCACTCTCTAGCACCGCTGGCACCCTGCCTGGCACTCTCTAGCACCGCTGGCACCCTTCCTGGCACTCTCTAGCACCGCTGGCACTCTGCCTGGCACTCTCAGCACCGCTGGCACCCTTCCTGGCACTCTCTAGCACCGCTGGCACTCTGCCTGGCACTCTCTAGCACCGCTGGCACCCTTCCTGGCACTCTAGCACCGCTGGCACCCTGCCTGGCACTCTAGCACCGCTGGCACCCTGCCTGGCACTCTCTAGCACCGCTGGCACCCTTCCTGGCACTTTCTAGCACCGCTGGCACCCTTCCTGGCACTCTAGCACCGCTGGCACCCTTCCTGGCACTCTAGCACCGCTGGCACCTTCCTGGCACTCTAGCACCGCTGGCACCCTTCCTGGCACTCTAGCACCGCTGGCACCCTTCCTGGCACTCTCTTGCACCGCTGGCACCCTGGCACTCTCTAGCACCGCTGGCACCCTTCCTGGCACTCTCTAGCACCGCTGGCACCCTTCCTGGCACTCTAGCACCGCTGGCACCCTGCCTGGCACTCTAGCACCGCTGGCACCCTGCCTGGCACTCTCTAGCACCGCTGGCACCCTTCCTGGCACTCTAGCACCGCTGGCACCCTGCCTGCTTGCTTATCACTAGAGGCGTCGTACATATCATCCTTGACCTTCAGTAAAGACGTACATATCATCCTTGACCCATCAGTAAAGACGTACATATCATCCTTGACCCATCAGTAAAGACGTACATATCATCCTTGACCTTCAGTAAAGACGTACATATCATCCTTGACCCATCAGTAAAGACGTACATATCATCCTTGACCCATCAGTAAAGACGTACATATCATCCTTGACCCATCAGTAAAGACGTACATATCATCCTTGACCTTCAGTAAAGACGTACATATCATCCTTGACCTTCAGTAAAGACGTACATATCATCCTTGACCCATCAGTAAAGACGTACATATCATCCTTGACCTTCAGTAAAGACGTACATATCATCCTTGACCCATCAGTAAAGACGTACATATCATCCTTGACCTTCAGTAAAGACGTACATATCATCCTTGACCCATCAGTAAAGACGTACATATCATCCTTGACCTTCAGTAAAGACGTACATATCATCCTTGACCTTCAGTAAAGACGTACATATCATCCTTGACCCATCAGTAAAGACGTACATATCATCCTTGACCTTCAGTAAAGACGTACATATCATCCTTGACCTTCAGTAAAGACGTACATATCATCCTTGACCTTCAGTAAAGACGTACATATCATCCTTGACCCATCAGTAAAGACGTACATATCATCCTTGACCTTCAGTAAAGACGTACATATCATCCTTGACCTTCAGTAAAGGCGTAAGCATCATCTCACTCATATAAATCTTAGCGTAAACTCTAACTTACTTTTATTAACAGCACAAGTCACCAATTCCTTACAATCTGATAAACTTTATGTAAATTATGCAAATTAAGCTGCACTGTAAATTTCAAGTTCCATGAATATATAATGAGCTCCAGTACATCTCCGTATAATTTTCACCTTACTTAAAAGGTAGATTTATTGGATTTGTTGACATAGTTTGAGTTAAAGCTAAGTCAAACTTGAGCTAAAGTTTGAGCCTCTGTACTAATCATTCAATAAAGTTTATTTATAGTTTATTGGAGAATTTTGGTAAAATTTTTAATTGTTTTGGCGGGAACCGTCGACACTCTTGTGAGTGGTGGCGGCTGTTGGTTGGTGGATAATGTCGTCGGGACCAGGATAACGTCTTCGAGGTCGAGGATAAGTCTTCGGGGTTGAGGATAAAGTCTTCGAGGTTGAGGATAAAGTCTTCGGGGTTGAGGACAAAGTCTTCGGGGTTGAGGACAAAGTCTTCGGGGTTGAGGATAAAGTCTTCGGGTTGAGGATAAAGTCTTCGGGGTTGAGGACAAAGTCTTCGGGGTTGAGGATAAAGTCTTCGGGGTTGAGGACAAACAAAGTCTTCGGGGTTGAGGATACAGTCTTCGAGGTTGAGGATAAAGTCTTCGGGTTGAGGATAAAGTCTTCGGGGTTGAGGACAAAGTCTTTGGGGTTGAGGACAAAGTCTTCGGGGTTGAGGATAAAGTCTTTGGGGTTGAGGACAAAGTCTTCGGGGTTGAGGATAAAGTCTTCGGTTTAGGACAAAGTCTTCGGGGTTGAGGATAAAGTCTTCGGGGTTGAGGACAAAGTCTTTGGGGTTGAGGACAAAGTCTTCGGGGTTGAGGATAAAGTCTTTGGGGTTGAGGATAAAGTCTTCGGGGTTGAGATAAAGTCTTTGGGGTTGAGGACAAAGTCTTCGGGTTGAGGATAAAGTCTTTGGGGTTTAGGACAAAGTCTTTGAGGTTGAGGACAAAGTCTTCGGGGTTTAGTACAAAGTCTTTGGGTTGAGGATAAAGTCTTCTGGGTTGATACATTATTTCATTATATTGATACATTATTTGTATTTCCGTTGAACCTTGACTCCCGAGGCGCATATATTACGGGAAAATTTGAAAAAACAGACAAACGTTTTGAGGTAAAGAAAACATCATTGTTCTGCTGATAGAGCATTGCATTAGGCAAGATCTGCGGGGCACAAGAGAGGGATGGCCCGAGGGAGGCGTTAGCTCAAGGAAAACTGTCTCTTAAGGTCTTGGTTGAACCATTAATCTGTGATGGAGTGTCTGGGGTTTTGAGAACCTCTTCTCTTGAGGGATATGCTCGTCGGGCTCCATTTGTTGTTGGGGCGGCGACCAGCCCTGCGCCGGACGTATACGACCCCGCCATCAGATACGGAAGATACCGGAAGGGGGTCGAGGCCTCTACGGAGCGAAAAGCAAGGCGAGTAATCTCGTATCTGATGCAGTCATCCCTCGAACCAGCTCCGTCAAGGAACACGGAGAGTCTGAGGAGTGAGATTTGACAGTATTCACCTAGTTGTGCTTGCGGGGGTTGAGCTCTAGCTGGCTCTTGCGGCCCGCCTCTCAACTGTCAATAAATAATTTTTCACACAACACACACACAGGTAGCCTGGTGGCTTTGGGGGCCAGGGTAGCCTGGTGGATAGCGCGCAGGACCTGTAATTCTGTGGCGCGGGTTCGATTCCCGCACCCGGCAGAAACAAATGGGCAAAGTTTCTTCACCCTGAATGCCCCTGTTACCTAGCAGTAAATAGGTACCTGGGAGTTAGTCAGCTGTCACGGGCTGCTTCCTGGGGTGTGTGTATGTGTGTGGTAAAAAAAAAAAAAAAAAGTAGTTAGTGTAGTTAGTAAACAGTTGATTGACAGTTGAGAGGCGCGGGCCGAAAGAGCAAAGCTCAACCCCCGTAAAATACAACTAAGTGAATACACCCACACACACACACACACACACACACACACACACACACACACCCACACACACACACACACACACACACACACACACACACACCACACACACACACACACACACACCACATACATACATACATACACACACACAAACACCCAAGAAGCAGCCCGTGACAGCTGTCTAACTCCCAGGTACCCTATTTACTAATAGATAACAGGAGCATCAGGGTGAAAGAAACTGTCCATTTGTTTTCCGCCATCGCCGGGGATCGATCCCCGGGCCATAGGGTTACGAGTCCCAAGCGCTGTCTACTCAGCCACCATGGCTGTCCGCAAATAGGACCAAAACGATTAGGCAAGTTTCCCTTCACCTAGTACAACTGTTCACCCAGCAGCCAATAAATACCCGGGAGTGTTGAGGGTTGCCTCCTGTGCGGGGGGGGGGGGGGGGGGGGGGGTCAATAGCTGCCCCCCCCCCAGGACTGTGATAACCCGTGTGTGAGTAGGCTTCATGTATTGTGGATTTTCAACGAGCTGATTTCATGGAATATGCTGTTCACGATGCAAAGAGAACAGCTTGAACACTGAACATCTTCTCTCCTTCACTTTCCTCCGATATCCCCCCCCCCCCTCTTTCCCTCCTCTCCCCCTCCCCTCCTCCCCCCCCTCTCTCTATAGCTGCCGATAATTCTTCAAGCAAGGCACTGGGCCGACCCCTACTGGACCATAACCCTCATATCCCCCACAAGGAACAAGTGGAGACGGTGGGAGAGAGACCCGGGCGCCGCCGGGTCCCCCAAAGTGAAATGGATATAGATATAAATTCCATGTCGATAACATTTTATTCAACAGCCTATTAATAAAAAGAAGCAAAAAAAAAAACGATGAATTAAGAAACATTCACACTACGAATTGAACAAGACTTGAAATAGATAATGTACTGAACGAAGCATCAAGAAACTAGTACTCACCCCGAGTACTGCGGCCACCATCTGCTTTAAGGCGTGCTAAATGGGACGCATTAAAGCCGGCCAGAGTCGCTTCACTCTAGGCCCTGTGTCTCAGAGTACCTGTACTCTGTGTGGGCGTGTCTCAGAGTACCTGTACTCTGTGTGGGCGTGTCTCAGAGTACCTGTACTTTGTGTGGGCGTGTCCCTGAGTACCTGTACTCTGTGTGGGCGTGTCTCAGAGTACCTGTACTCTGTGTGGCCGTGTCTCAGAGTACCTGTACTCTGTGTCGGCGTGTCCCCGAGTACCTGTACTCTGTGTGGGCGTGTCTCAGAGTACCTGTACTCTGCGTGGGCGTGTCTCAGAGTACAGGTACTCTGAGACACGCCAGTACCTGTTATCTGTTTAGACCTCGTGTTCAATGATCCACGAGGCTGTTGGCGACGACAAGACGTATTTACACTATTATATACACTAATTATGAAGCATGTTAATTAAAACAATAAATAATAAGCTTCCTGTATGAAGTTCAGGAAATTCATAGGATCGCAGTTGTTCAATGAAAGTCTTAAAGGCTGAGTGGTTATAAGTGGTTATCGGCCTGGCGGCTGAGTGGACAGCACTCGGGATTCGTAGTCCTGGGGTTCCGGGTTCGATCCCCGGTGGAGGCGGAAACCAATCAGCTTCTTTCACCCTGATGCGGCTGTTCAGCTAGCAGTAAATGGGTACCTGGGAGTTA
The DNA here is from genome assembly GCA_020271785.1 of Procambarus virginalis. Classification (NCBI taxonomy): domain Eukaryota; kingdom Metazoa; phylum Arthropoda; class Malacostraca; order Decapoda; family Cambaridae; genus Procambarus; species Procambarus virginalis. The sequence goes on along the minus strand of WNGS01000242.1, from coordinate 35,110 downwards.
GACAGCTGCTACGGGCTGCTTCCTGGGGGTGTGTGACAAAAAGGAAGCCTGGTCGAGGACCGGGCCGCGGGGACGCTATGCCCTGAAATCATTTCAAGATAACCTCAAGATAACCCGCCGTGATCGTGTCTAAAGTGTTATCGATAATCAGATAATTAAGATAATGCTGAAGGCGGTCACACACGTCAGGGACTAAATTATAATTTTATGGTGTTATTTGGATCTGTTTCGTCAAACTGTTTCTGTAAGGAATAGAGAAAGAGTTTGGGAAGATTTTGTGAAGGTTCAGAATATAAACTTAGAACCTATCAGGGTTTTTTCTCAGGGGGGGGGGAAGCATGAACTCACAACAATGCTTGTAAAACAAATCACGTCGTGACAACGTTGTGAAAACGTCGTGACAACGTTGTGGGAACGTCGTCACAACGTCCTGACAACTATACAGTTTGAGCTTATAAAGGGTTACTTTTTGCTGCTCAACTATCAATAGGCTTGCATTGGTGCTTAATAATTATCACCGTGTAGGTATAGGATGAGAGCTCCGCTCGTGGAGCAACCCGTCCAATAACGTCGCTTTCCAGGTTTGAAAATAACGTCGCTTTCCAGGTTTGAAAATAACGTCGCTTTCCATGTGTGGAAAATAACGTCGCTTTCCAGGTGTGGAAAATAACGTCGCTTTCCAGGTGTGGAAAATAACGTCGCTTTCCAGGTGTGGAAAATAACGTCGCTTTCCTCTGGTATGCGCGCTATGGCCAAAAATGCACGTAATTTGAACTGAAATTGGCTAACAAAAGTGACGTACTGTCCCGTTTTCTGTTGTGAGTCGTCCGGCTTACTCGGTTAGGTTAGGAGAGGAAACTTTCAATTAACTTTTTCATGACGTTTTGAAACTTTAGAAGAACTTCCTGCACTCCTGACCTACCAGTGGACCCTTGACTTGCTGTTGTAGAAAAAAAATCAAATTTTATTTTAAATTTTTTTCATTTTTTAATTGCGTCCATTTCGGCCATACTGGCAAACGGCCAAATTCAGACGTAATTTGTAAGAAGACAGGTTGTATGCTAAGTTAGAATTCACTGCAAATATAAATACTATTTTCTAGGCTTCTGTGGTTTAAAATTTTGATAATTTTAAATTCTGAAAATACCTGAATAAATACTGGTTTGAAAACAAGGTTGTTGATTTATGGAACAAATGTGGAACAAATGAAGGTTAGACATGTATATATGTTTTGGTGGGTATATGTAGGAGCTGCCTCGTATGGACCAATAGGAGCTGCCTCGTATGGACCAATAGGAGCTGCCTCGTATGGACCAATAGGAGCTGCCTCGTATGGACCAATAGGAGCTGCCTCGTATGGACCAATAGGAGCTGCCTCGTATGGACCAGTAGGAGCTGCCTCGTATGGACCAATAGGAGCTGCCTCGTATGGACCAATAGGAGCTGCCTCGTATGGACCAATAGGAGCTGCCTCGTATGGACCAATAGGAGCTGCCTCGTATGGACCAGTAGGAGCTGCCTCGTATGGTCCAATAGGAGCTGCCTCGTATGGACCAATAGGAGCTGCCCCGTATGGACCAATAGGAGCTGCCTCGTATGGACCAATAGGAGCTGCCTCGTATGGACCAGTAGGAGCTGCCTCGTATGGTCCAATAGGAGCTGCCTCGTATGGACCAGTAGGAGCTGCCTCGTATGGACCAATAGGAGCTGCCCCGTATGGACCAATAGGAGCTGCCTCGTATGGACCAATAGGAGCTGCCTCGTATGGACCAATAGGAGCTGCCCCGTATGGACCAATAGGAGCTGCCTCGTATGGACCAATAGGAGCTGCCTCGTATGGACCAGTAGGAGCTGCCTCGTATGGACCAATAGGAGCTGCCTCGTATGGACCAATAGGAGCTGCCTCGTATGGACCAATAGGAGCTGCCTCGTATGGACCACTAGGAGCTGCCTCGTATGGACCAATAGGAGCTGCCTCGTATGGACCAGTAGGAGCTGCTTCGTATGGACCAATAGGAGCTGCCTCGTATGGACCAGTAGGAGCTGCCTCGTATGGACCAATAGGAGCTGCCTCGTATGAACCAATAGGAGCTGCCTCGTATGGACCAATAGGAGCAGCCTCGTATGGACCAATAGGAGCTGCCTCGTATGGACCAGTAGGAGCTGCCTCGTATGGACCAATAGGAGCTGCCTCGTATGGACCAATAGGAGCTGCCTCGTATGGTCCAATAGGAGCTGCCTCGTATGGACCAATAGGAGCAGCCTCGTATGAACCAATAGGAGCTGCCTCGTATGGACCAATAGGAGCTGCCTCGTATGGACCAATAGGAGCTGCCTCGTATGGACCAGTAGGAGCTGCCTCGTATGGACCAATAGGAGCTGCCTCGTATGGACCAGTAGGAGCTGCCTCGTATGGACCAATAGGAGCTGCCTCGTATGGACCAATAGGAGCTGCCTCGTATGGACCAATAGGAGCTGCCTCGTATGGACCAATAGGAGCTGCCTCGTATGGACCAATAGGAGCTGCCTCGTATCATATTTAATAAATCAATAGAGTCAGGCAGAGTGCCAGAGTTTTGGAAAGTTGCAAATGTGATACCAGTTTTTAAGAAAGGAGATAGATCACTTGCGTCTAACTATCGACCAATTAGCCTAACGTCTATTGTGGGAAAGTTGCTTGAATCTATAATAGCAAATAAAATTCGTCTTCATCTTGAAAAACATAAATTAATAATTGAGTCGCAACATGGTTTTATAAATGGCCGTTCATGTTTAACAAATTTGTTATCTTTTTATTCTAGCATAGTTGAGGCAGTTGATAGTGGTAAGGATTGTGATGTTGTGTACCTTGACTTTAGCAAAGCTTTCGATACAGTGCCACATGAAAGACTGATTAAAAAGATAGAGGCTCATGGTATTGGTGGTGCTATATTAAGCTGGATTAGGGCATGGCTATACCAAAGGAAACAGAGAGTTAGTATAAATGGAGTCAAGTCAGAGTGGGAAAATGTTGTAAGTGGAGTGCCTCAAGGCTCTGTCTTGGGACCTCTGTTGTTTATAATATATATAAATGATTTAGATTCAGGTTTGAGTAGCAACATTTGCAAATTTGCCGATGATACGAAAATCGGTAGGGAAATTAATTCGGAGGAGGACTCACTATCACTTCAAGTTGATCTAGATAGGGTTTTGAAATGGTCAAAGGACTGGCAGATGCAGTTTAATGCTGATAAATGTAAAGTTCTGAGGCTAGGTAATGATGATAGAGTTACAAGATACGAGCTAGATGGTGTTGAGATTGCGAAGTCGGATTGCGAAAGGGATCTGGGAGTTATAATTAGTAAGAATTTAAAACAAAAGGATCAATGCATAAATGTTCGTAATAAGGCAAATAGGACACTCGGATTTATTAATCGCAGCGTAAGTAACAAGACACCTGGTGTGATTCTCAAGCTATATCTTGCTCTGGTTAGGCCCCATTTAGATTATGCAGTTCAGTTTTGGTCGCCATATTATAGAATGGATATAAATTCACTTGAACGTGTCCAGCGTAGGATGACTAAGTTAATTCCCCAATTAGAAATCTTTCATATGAAGAAAGATTAACAAAGCTTAATTTGCATTCACTGGAAAGGCGAAGAGTTAGGGGTGACATGATAGAGGTTTACAAGTGGGTGAATGGACATAACAAAGGGGATATTAATAGGGTATTGAAAGTATCAACACAGGACAGAACGCGAAACAATGGGTATAAATTGGATAAGTTTAGATTTAGGAAAGACTTGGGTAAATACTGGTTCAGTAACAGGGTTGTTGATTTGTGGAACCAATTGCCGCGTAACATTGTGGAGGTGGGGTCCCTCGATTGTTTCAAGCATGGGTTGGACATGGATATTATATGAGTGGGATTGATTGGGTGGTTATAAATAGGAGCTGCCTCGTATGGGCCAATAGGCCTTCTGCAGTTACCTTTGTTCTTATGTTCTTATGTTCTTATGTTTACCACAAGAGGAATCCAATCCTCGTTCAATAGAAGAAGACGAATTCAATCCTTTTAAATCAAGTCCAAAATGTTGC
>WNGS01000241.1:0-32614 GCA_020271785.1 Procambarus virginalis | reverse complement strand
AGCCAGTAAGTGGTGGCCCTTTTGAGCCATTACAAGTATCAAGAGCTGATACTGGAGATCTGTGGAGGTGCAACTGTACCCTGTGTGACGGGAGATGTTTCCCATCCGAGACAGGCCAGGAGAGCCGATTAATAAAGATTAAGCCACCCAAGAGGTGGCATGGGCATGAATAGCTCGAAACATGAAAACCCATCTAAATCATTTATATACGATTTAGGCTTTAGTGACTACAGGTTCGTAAGAATTAATACAGTTATATAAATAGCTATATAACTGAAGTAGAATCCCTAGATTGTTTCAAGCGTAAGTTAGACATATATGAATGAGTTTGGGTGGATATAAATAGGAGCTGTCTCGTTATTTAACTGCACTTTGTGCTCTGACATTTATTTATTTATTTATTTATTTATTTATTTAAAGCCTGTAACTGTTATAGGCCTTCTGCAGTTACCTTCATTCTTAAGTTCTTGAATAAATTTACTATATTAACTATACTCTAGTTGGTTCGAGGAGAGGTGAAGAGCGGCGGAGTGAGGCAATAGTTTTGGGTATAAATCCACAAGCTGTTAGGACATTTATTTTCTTCCTCAACACACGGAGACATCTCCCGTCACGCAGAGTGCAGATGCACCTCCATACATCTCCAGTATCAGCTCTTGATACTGGTAATGGCTCAAAAGGGCCACCACTTACGGGCTATTCATGCCCGTGCCACCTTTTGGGTGGCTTAATCTGTATCAATCTTTATCAATCAATCGGACATTTATTCACGGGCTATTAATGCCCGTGCCACCTCTTGGGTGGCTTACTCTTTATCAATCAATCAATTGGACATTAATATATATCTCCTGTGGCAGGTCAGGCCACTACGGGCTCACCATAGCCCATGCAACTTGGAACATTTTGTTCCAAGTAGCAAATCTTAAACAGGACATTTATTTCGTTCACAGTTGCGTCACTGTTCTCCCGACTCCCTCAACGACTGGGGAGTGTAGACATGGATCAGAAGCAACAGTGTTACCCGTCTTTTACTCAAGAACTGGAAAACGTTTCTAAATTTTCGTTAAACGAGTACAACAGTGTGATCCACAGGCTGAAAAACTGGACTGTATTATAGGTAAAGTCAATGACTGCAACATGTCGTTAGTCTCGAGTGGGGTTCCAACAGTCCCGAGTGCAATGATAATTATCAGGAGTGTGATAGGGTCACAGCTGAGTGTAAAGATGGTGAAGCAGTGGACGGCAAAGAGGATTCCTCACCAGAAAACCTGAGGTCCACCAAGACATGTTATAACCAATATTTTAACATTGCGTACCTACTGACACCTCTGAGGATCTACAATGCTATTGCGGAAATCGAAAGATTACCTTTATTTTCGCCAATAGCTCAATGTGTTCAGCAGCTAAAGAATGACTGAAATATTCAGGATCACACCTTGTTATGCACGACATAGAATGCCCAGATACGTCTTTCTTGGAACAACACAAACAGCAGGGATTGTCGTTTATCAGGTCGTGTCGAATGTTGTCCCAGGTACACGAAAACAATTTCCTCGGATCCAGAGCCTTTGGCAAGTGTTACAAAGTGACCCTTGAGGACGAACCGCAGTTGCTCTGTTTTAAGCTGCTGGATAAGCATGTTACAATTAACCACTTAATGATCAAGGCACGAATGCTACACAAGGTGAGAGATCTTCGAGGATTCCCAAAATTACTGGGAATGTGCCTGTAGCGAGTATATTGTTTACTCGCTACAGTCTGTAGCGAGTAAACATACTACATGCCGACTTCACCCCACCTTACTTATGACTTACCATGGAAAATCAGTCTTGGAGTCATGGTTCGAAATGAAACAAGATGCTCTTCCGCAGAGAAAGACCATTGTAAGGTGCATGTTGGATATGTGCACGACTGTGGACTTCCTGCATGTTGCTGGTTTTATTCACAATGACTTAAAAATTGATAACGTAAGCGTAGTGATGGAAGGAGAGACTTGTGGTTACCATCCTTGACGTGGGGACCATGACCCCATTATGGAGCACGTGTTCAGTGCGACCGTCTTAAATCGTCCCGAAGAGAGTATTTCCAAAGCTAAACTACACTGGACTACTGGCATGGCCACCACGAGCTCCAATGTGAGGGGTTTGGCCGACATCTTCTGGTACATGACGACCCTGATTCGTCCTGTTCCTCATTCCCTTCAATTACTGCTCACCAGACACTTCCGTATGGCGACCAAAAGTTGCCTTAACCTCCAGGACTTGATGGAGTGTCAACGTTCTTTTTTAAGAATACTCTCAGAATGTACTATATATGTGAATTTTAGATGGATTAAAATTTGTCCCACTGTCTCGCAGTCACAATGATGGTTCTCGTGGGCTTGAAACTAGCGCCCAAGTTTCACTTTAATGTAATGTATACTCAAAGTACTGGATTTAAATTGTTGTGTGATTATATTTTATATTTTCCTTAATATTATTAAACACATACATTAACGCATGTATTTATTCATTATATATATATATATATATATATATATATATATATATATATATATATATATATATATATATATATATATATATATATATATGAGTTTTGTGTTTCTGAATCATACCAGCGGTACAGAGTTGGCATGCGAAGCAGCTATAATTTAAATTAAACAATTCTGTTTATCCTACGCATAAAACAATCCATCATAGTCTATGTCAAACTGTTTTCCTTTTAGTTTACGTTTTAGGCGATTTTAATTCTTTTAGAATAAACTTTACTACTAATAATAAAACAAACTGAAACCTATGTTGATTGAGAAAAACTTAACATACACACAGAAATCACAATAGTGTGATATATCAAATGACCACATCCACAGGGGCCTTGAGGGTCCGAACCTATGCACGGCATGTTCCCATACACGCCTTGGGCTTCTGTACCGGTAGTGGTCGTCACATCACAAGTGACGCCTCCCGCGGTCGTGTGCGGTAGTAGTGAAAGCGCTCGTGGATACTGTGAAATTGTGCTCAACTCTTACAATTATACAGTGCATATGCGTACTGGGGAAATGGCAGAGGCGGTCTGCCTTAGTTATAGACAATTGTGCACTAGGACTGACGATTATGAGAGTGAGGATGACTTTCAAGTACAAGGTGATACCAGGCCGTACCACGTTGCAATGTCCAGAAAGAAACCGCGTAGTTTTCATAGACAGCGAGACAGTGATAGTGAAGATGAAATTATAAAAGACAGAAAAATTGCTGTGATCCACGACAGGAGACACCAGTGATACAAACTCCCAGGAACTCTCAAACAACAACCCTACACAGCAGGACGCAAGACACGATGAATAATAGAAGGGAGCGGCTGTTATTCCCTACAACATGCCAACTGAACTTCCACCAAAAGCTGGAGTGGACGGAACGTCTGGCTAAGGAGTGTTTGGAATATGAACCACTCTTCAAGGAGGGTCTTCACTGGCCCTACATAACAGTTGGGACAGATAAGGCCGTGGAACACCTAACGACGGTTGAGTATGAGAATATCGTGATGATTACTCCGGAAGAAGGTATTATGCACACCAATCTTGAGGTTATCTTGAGATGATTTCGGGGCTTTAGCGTCCCCGCGGCCCGGTCCTCGACCAGGCCTCCTTTTTGTTACACATCCCCAGGAAGCAGCCCGTAGCAGCTGTCTAACTTCCAGGTACCTATTTACTGCTAGGTAACAGGGGCATCAGGGTGAAAGAAACATTTTGCCTATTTGTCTCCGCCTCCACCGGGGATCGAACCCGGAACCCAAGGACTACGAATCCGAAGAGCTGTCCACCCAGCTGTCAGGCGCCTCGTTTAAACTATTACCAAGGTAATAGTTTTTAAGTACCCAACTTATTTGGATCCTGATTATCTTCTTTTCAACAATGATAGTGTTGTTTGAGCAAAGAGGAATTGTTCGTGGTGAAAAGCAAAGCCAGGTTGTTGCTTTGGTAAAGGGTGAGGCTCCGGAAAGAATTTTTGTGCAAGGACTAGGCTACGGGAAACTTGCAAAATACATTGAGGAGCTCATATTATGCATAAAGTATTACTCTCGTTGGGGACATATGGCATGTAAACGCCAGTTTGACTCCAGGTGTCTGTATTGTGGCAAGAAGCACGACTCGCGAGAGTGTAGTCAAAATTGGAAAAGGTGAAAAATTCGTCCCATCTTGTTGCAATTGTCGAGGCAGCCACAATGCTCGTTCCTATCTATGCCCCTTGAAGCCTCATCTGAGTGACTCAAGGGCGGGTCCTACAAGCAGGATAGATGTATCCTCGAAATTGAAATTGAATTGAAATTGAAATAAGCTTATCGAGGTAAAATACACACAAAGGGATGAGGTAGCTCAAGCTATTCTCACCCCGTTCAGTACATCGTGTTAATACATACATAGATACACATCACAAGCCATAAACGTATTACCGAACATTCTGAGAGATAAACATTTCCTCCTTTACACAAGTAGTATGGTATCCGACGTACACACACATACTTTTATGACCTAGGTATACTGTATAGACAATTTGCAAGAGACATGCAGATAATTCAACAAAATATTAAAGTTTTGGTGCAAACAATCTTGTATAGTATCTCAAGAATATCAACCTTTCCGTTGTGACACATCCAGGCTATTTGTTCAGGAACAGTCCTTATCTCCGTTTCTGTATACATTAATCAACGGACAATCAATAACATAATGGGGAAGGGTGTGAGACCTTATTAACATACCACATGTATCCTCGAATGAAGGAAAGATTGTGCAGCAGGAATATGGAGGAAGCAGCCGAAAGTCAACGACAGTCCCTATGAACAATGTGTGGGAGAAAGGAACTGAAATAATTAAGGCAAACCTAGAGAAAGTAGGTAATGCAGTTGAAAAATGAAACCTTGTGGGGACAAGGATCAGGACAATATGGTGAACTCGGAGGTTGATCATCAAAAATTGAAATATTTAAAAAAAAAAATAAACTAGACAAGAGGATTGAGGCATTGGAAAAAATGGCTATAGAGGGTAGACGGGGTGAAGATGGTGGAGAAACAGGACGTGAAATGGAAAGTGAAACGTGTGTACAAGCAAGCAAGGAAGAACATGATGTATAGAGGATAGTCAAGAAAATACACTTTCTAGTAGTGTTAGCGGTGTTCAACCTCCTGTAGTGACAAATGTTCAAACAAAGGTTAAAGTAAAACGGTATACAGAATAAAGAAAATAAATATGAATAATATTACCTTCGATGTTAGTAGTAGTTGTGCAAGTGAGGAGAAAGCAAAAATGTTACGGTGTTTGGAGGAAGTCTCTAAGGTACTCGCGTATCTCATGGAATGTGACGGACAGGGCAAAAGTAGTTTTATTATTAATCATGGATGAAAGTAGATTGAAATTATCATCTTGGAACGTTAATGGATTAAAATCTAGAGCGGTGTATGTACACTATTATACTCTTCGAGAGAATATTGACATAGTAGTACTCCAGGAAACTGGGGATAGGGATGGTAGTATTCCGAGGCTAAATGGCTTTAGAGGTTTTCACTTTTATGCTGATGGAGGAACTAGAAGGGCGGGGGTCTCATGTTATGTCAAAAGTACCATACCTGCCGAGATAACTGGAAGCCCTCAGAGATATAGAGGTATTGAAAGTTTTAGTTTGCGGATACAATTATAAGACCGCGAGTTAAATTTCATTAATCTGTACAAGTCTGATCGCTCCCTTGATTTAAGATACTTACCGGATTGTATTTTTTTCTGAAGATACACTTGTCCTAAGGAATTTTAATGCCAGACATCCAGCTTTAGGTTCAAAGGGTAAAGCAAATGGAAATGGTTTCAAATGGTATCAATATTTGCAGGAAAATGAAGACGGTCAACTCCTGGCCGAGACCTCTCCTCCTCATCTGAGGGGGAGGGAGATTAGATTATGCCTGTTTGATAGATGCAGAGGGCATAGAGGGGAATTGTCTTACTGTGGATGAAATGCTAAATGATCATTTTGCATTAAAAATACAGCTTAAACTAGATAAAACGAATGCCTGCCTTCAGAGGAAAAGGTTAGAGTTTAGTGAGGGAGAATTAAGCGGTCTTGTTGGTCATATTAAGTCTTAGTATGATACTTATAAGTCAGTTTCGGCAGAAGCATTTTATGAAGATCTAATTAAGGAGGTAGATGTATTTAATGCAACATTGAGCTGGAAAACATTATAAAAAAGCATCCCCCAAAAAAGAAAATTATACACAGGACAAGATGCTTAAGGGGTGGACATTAACAATGAGGAGAGCTTACAGGAATTGGAATAGGAATGGTAGGACTGAGGAAGGGAAGAATGTTTTACTGGCAGTTGCTAGGCTGTGTGGGGAGAAGAGAAAATAAATTAGAAGCAAGTATTGGCAGGAGTTTGCAGAGAAAGGAGTAATAGTAACTCAAAGGAAATCTGGCAAGACGTAAATAGAGTAAGGGGTAAAAGCATAATATTGTTGAACATCCTGACCTGCAAGGACTTGCAAATGGTCCCTTAAATAAATGGGTAGAAGCTGCCAAACTTAGTTCATTACCCGCTGTAACGAGTGTGTCATTAGATTCTTGGAAAGATCTAAGAAAGTATTTTACACTTACAGCAAGTAACAGTGATGTCACTTGCACAGGTATTACCAGAGAAGAACTAATAACGGTGATTAAAGTTGGGAAATCTACCGCCCCTGGGGAGAATGGAGTAACTTGTGAAATACTTAATGAACTTGCCATTATGATGAAACGCCCATTGTTAGACCTCTTTTATATTAGTTATAAAGAGGGCAGAATTCCTAGTATGTGTTAAAAAGCTATGATCATCCCTATCCCTAAAGCCAATGGAGAGTACAGGCCTGTGTCCTTAACCTCGTGTTTTTGTAAAATGGAGAGGATACTTTTAAATAAACTTTTATATATAATAGGTGATCAGCTGTCTAGTAATTTGTTCGGGTTCATCAGAGGCAAAAGTTCCTCTGACTATTATTAAATGTCTAGCTAATGATAATGATTATTATAGAATTATTTATTTATTTACAAGGAGCTTTTGATAAAGCCAACAAAGGTTATTTTATATGAATTAGCTGGTTTTGGTGTTAAAGGGAGATTATGGCACTGGATAAGGGATTATCTTAACGAAAGAAAGGCTCAGGTGTGAGATCCTTTGAACTCGGCACACCTCAGGGAGGAGTGTCGAGTCCCACCCTGTCTACTGTACTAATGAACAAGATAGCATCTGAGAGATACTCAAATGGGGTAACTTCGATCATATATGTCGATGATATTTTGTTTAGGGCAAAGATATTTCATGAGTTGCAAACGGTGTTGGATAATTTCGGAAACCTGTGTCACCATATGGGAATGGTGGTTAATAAAGACAAAACTAAGTTTGAATGTAGAAGTCAGAGGTCCTTTATATTGGAAATAAACGGTAAAAATTAAGCTTTAATAAATATAAATATTAAGGCATATATGTTGGATATAACCATGAGAGTTTGGAAGCTGAGATGAACACACTGTTGGGTCAATGTCTGAAGAGATTACAACCTCTGAAGGCCTTGGCATGCTGTGGAATGAGAGTGGGAGTCCCTGTCCTACAAATGATATACTTGAGTATTGTAAGATCTCTTATTGACTATGCTGCACCTGCCATTTCTTGTTTTGGTAAAGGTAGGATGGGCAGGTTGAAGAAGGTACAAAATGAAGCCATGAGAATTATCTTAGGATGCCCAAGAAATGTTATGATTGAGATAATGAGGATGGAGTTGAATCTGAAGAGTATTGGGGATAGAATTTCAGATATAAGTGTAGCCTCTGCCATTAGATTAATGTGAGGTGAGGGAGCTAATGAACCAATCCTCTCGGTTCAAAAGGTGGGAAGTAATGAACAATCAAACACAGACGGGAGACATCTCCTGTCCACGAGGCTAACCATAGCCCGTGCTTCTTGTCCAGCTCCTGTGCCAGGTAAGTTACGGGCTCACCATAGCCCGTGCTACTTGGAACTTGTTCCAAGTAGCTGAATCTATAACAACAACAACAGAACAATCAAAGCAACGCTCCTGTGCCAGGTAAGTCCACTACGAGCTCACCATAACCCGTGCTACTTGCCCCGCTCCTGTGCCAGGTAAGCTATGGGCTCACCAGAGCCCGTGCTACTTGGAACTTGTTCTGAGTAAGTAAGTAATTATCAAAAGAAGGCACCAAACCGGGAAGGCAATGTAGCACCATCAAATGTGCGGAAAAATCAGAGGGCGCTAAATATCACCAAGGATGGATCTCGACAACTACTGGATGAACCAGATTAAAGGACCCAAGAGCCATGAGGGCACTACGAGAGTCAACAACAACCACAAAGGAAGACTGACAACGAGAAAGCAGGAGACGAAGAGCATAGAGAATAGCATAAAGCTCCGCTGTAAAGATGCTAGTCTCCGGGGGTAAGCGACACATAAGTGCGATCAGGAAAGACAACAAAGTAGCCAACACCGTCCGCAGACTTAGACCCATCGGTGAAGACAGAAATGGAGCGGGAGTGAGAGGAAAAGTGCTCAAGGAAAAGGCGTTTTAGAACCGTAGGAGGGGTAAAAGCTTTAGTGACGCGGGTCAATGATGTACAAAACTGCAGAAGGGGGACTCTCCAAGGGGGCAAAGAAGGGACAACACGAGGAGAAATATTAGAAACACGAACGGAAAGAGAATCCTGTAAGCGAGATAACCGGACAGAAAGAGGGAGGTGGTGAAGAGGAACAGAAACCGCAGGAGGGGTAAAAGTTAAAGCACGACAGAGGCGAGAGGAAGGATGTTGTAAAGACCGCGCAAGATAGCGAAGACAGTAGCGATCACGGCGGTTCTGGAGAGACAGGAAGCCAGTGTCAACATACAAGCTAAGGACGGGAGTCGAACGAAAGGCACCAGAACTGAGGCGCAGCCCAGTATGGTGTAAAGCATCAAGACTGCGAAGAGCAGAAGGAGAAGCAGACGAGTAAGCAGGGCAACCATAATCGAGCTTAGACAGGACGAGATAGGAATGCAAAGCAAGGAGTGCGCGCCTATCCGCTCCCCAAGAAGTATGGGACAATACTCTAAGGAGGGTAAGGGCTTTAGAGCACTCAACACGGAGGTAAGAGATATGGGGAGACCAAGACAAACGAGTGTCAAGGAATAACCCCAAAAGCTTTGTGTAATCTTTGTACTCAAGGGTATGACCATAAAGTGACAAAGAGGGACGAAGAACGACCCGTTTCCGAGTAAAAGACATGGCACAATTCTTAGAAGTAGAGAACTTGAAGCCATGATCGGTGGCCCAAGACGACACTGCATCAATCGCAAGTTGAAGCCGGCGTTGAAGGAGAGGCGAATCATCACCCTGACAGCAAAGGGTAAGATCATCGACATAGAGGGCGGAGAAGACACCGGAAGGAAGAGAGCAAAGAAGACCATTGAGGGCAACCAGAAAAAGAGTAGTGCTCAGAACTCTACCCTGGGGCACACCTTCGTATTGCTGAAAAGAGGCAGAGAGAGCAGTACCAAGGCGCACCCGAAAGGAATGACGAGAGAGGAAGCTGCGGAGAGAGAGAGGGAGATGACCACGAAGGCCAAAAGAATGAGTCTGGGATAGAATATGATATCGCTAAGTGGTGTCTTAAGCCTTTTCCAGGTCAAAAAGGACGGCAACAACGGAGGTCCTCGCAGCAAAAGCAGTACGAATAGACCTCCAAGTACACCAGGACATGTGCTGCGGCACTTGCGGCAACCAAATTGAGAAGTGGAGAGGAGGTGATGGTGTTCCAGGAACCACATCAGACGAACGTTAACTATACGTTCAAAGAGTTTGCAGACAACTTGTGAGGGCAGTAGGGTGAAAGTCCTTAGGGGAAGTTCCCAGAGACCCTGGTTTGCGAACAGGGAGGACAGCGGCATCGAGCCAGTCCTCAGGGACTGACGACGACTCCCAGATCCGATTATACAGACTCAGTAAAAACTGAGACGTGCACGGAGGGAGATGGCGAAGCATCTCATAATGAATACCATCGGAGCCTGCCGCCGTAGAACCGCAGAGGGCTAGGGCAGAACGAAGTTCAGAGAGAGAGAGAAGGGATCGTTATAGGAAAGTCGAAGACGAGTGCAGTAACCTAAAGGACGAGACTCAAGGACAGGTTTACGAAGAAGGAAAGATTGGAGAAGATGAAGACCAGAGCTAACAGAAGAAAAGTGGGAACCCAGTTCGGTAGCGACCTGCAACGGTTCCGCCACAAGAGTACCACGGAGGTGAAGGACCGGGGAAACATCGGGAACGAACTTACCCACTATCTTGCGGATACGCTTCCAGATTTGTGGCAGGGGAGTTTCGGACGTAATTGTGGAGACATAAGAAGCTCAACATTCACGTTTAGCCGTACGGATGGCCCGTAGGGCCATCCGTACGAGCACTCGCTTTCCGAAAGAAAAGAATCGGTCGTCTGCCGACGGCGGTGCCTCTTTCAGGCAGCACGCTTACAGCGGACAGCTCGAGCACAGTCCGCATTCCACCAGGGAACGCAACTTCCGTGGACCCCGAGAGGAAGAGTGGGGAATAGAGCGGAGGGCAGCGTCGAAGACAGTGTCATGAAAAAGGAGGAGAGCACGGGGGAGAGGCAGAAGGGAGAGGTCAGAGAGAGCAGCACTGAGGGTAAATAGGTTCCAGTCCGCTTTAGCAAACTGCCACCAAGGGAAAGAGGGAAGGGTGAAAAGAGAAAAAGGAAACAAGGATGGGGAAATGATCACTGCCATGGAGGTCATCAAGAACCTGCCACGTGAAATCTAAGTAAAGAGAAGAAGAGCAGAGAGAGAGATCAAGACAGGAAAGGGTGCGAGTCCGACAGTCCAAATGAGTGGGCTCGCCAGAATTCAGAAGAGACAGGGAAGAGGAGGAGAAACGGCTCAAGAAGGCGACCTCGGGTATTAGTCAGAACATCACCCCAAAGAGAATGACGACAATTGAAATCACCCAGCAGGAGTACAGGCTCTGGCAAGGAGTCCAGAAGGTGTTTCAAATCAGGAAGAGAAAGCGAGACACTCGGGGGGGAGATAAATGGAACAAACTGCGTACCATTTCCCCACAAAGATACGAGCAGCAGAACAATGGAGAGGCGAAGGAAAAAGTAATGGAACAAAGGGAACATCAGCGCGAATCAAGAGAGCAGAAGAATTAGGAGCCCCAGCAAATGCTGGGGGGAAGGGGAGAGAAAGGAATAGCCACGAAAACGACCAGGACGAGCACCAAGCATCGGCTCCTGGAGACTGACACAAAGGGGCGAAAACCGCGAAATCAGAAGTTGGAGTTCGAGGAAATTGGCGTAATAACCTCGAACATTCCTTTGAAGAATAGACATCGACAAGAAAAGAAAGGACAACAACAGAGAACAAGGAAGAAACAAAGGCGAAAGAGCAACACAGCACGTTAAAGAATATCAGGGTCGGGATCAGGGTCAGCAAAGTCAGGGTTAGGGGGCATTGGTAAACTGATCAAAGACGGAGGGAAGGAAGCGGGAGAACAGACCAGAGGTGGGCAGGCGGGGTCCGGAGGAGGAAGAGGGGGAGACAACAGAGAGGATCAGTCAAGGACAGCAGCAGGAAGAGGGGGGAGTAGAAAGAGGGGAGCGCACCTCAGCAAGGGCAGCAACCGAAAGGGAAGCAGGGGCCAAAGAAACCTCCATAACAAGAACAGGGGGCGCAACCACTGAAATGGGAAGGGAAGGAGCAAGAGCGCCAGTAGTAGGGGCCACGGAAGAAAGTGAAGCCTTCTTACCTGCCGGGGAGGAGGACGGAGAGGAGCCAGGCTTACGCTTCTGACTTAGAGAGACCGGTGTCCCAGCAACTACGTACTAGGCAACGGATTCCAGTGTCTCAACAGGAGAGGCTGAACGAGAGCACACACGACGGCCGTTAGGAGAGCGATGGACCCGCCCGCACTGACAGTCGGCGGGGAGAGTCAATAGACGGAGGAGAAGGATGGGAAGGAGGATCGGAGGGAGACGAGGAAGAAATCACAGGAGACATGACAAACCGGGCAGAAAGAAGGGGAACCCCAGACAGAGGACCAGGAGAGGGGACCCTTCGGGACAGAACTCAAAGGAACAGAGGAGGGGGCAGTGGGCGTATCAGGGTCCAAGGCCCGGAAATGGTTGCGAGTCTGAGGAAGGTGGGAAGGACGAGGAGAGGAAGAGCGCAACACGTGAGCATAAGAGACGTTAGCATAAGGCGGGAGCCAGCGAACCTGGCGCCTCGCCTCAGGAACAGATAAAAGCTCCCGGTGCTTCAAGTTGAGGAGGCCTGCCTCAAGCTTGTAATGGATACAGGCACGGGAGAAGGTGGAATGGGCCTCACCGCAGTTGAGGCAGCGAGCTTGGGGAGAAGTGCACTCCGACTTTGTGTGGGGGTGAAGGTCACTAAGGACAGAGAGAGACAGTCCCAGAGTAGCGGAGGGCACCATGCCCAAACCTCCAGCACTTGTTACAAAGTCGAGGAGAAGGAATATATTCCTGGACAGAGCACCTGGCACCAGCAAGAATGACAGAGGATGGAAGGGTCCTACCATCAATGGTGATCTTCACAACTCGAAGGGGTTAACGGCGACGACCACGAGGGGGACAAGTAAACGAGTAAACCTGGAGGACAGAATGGCCTTGGGCATCAAGGATATGCCGAATGTCATCGTGGCAGTCCTGCAGATTCCGAACACCGGTTGCAACATGGGGCGGGAGGAGAATAGTGCCAACACTGGCATTCAACCGAGCGTTCTTAGAGACCCAAACAGGGATCTCGCCAAGGCAGGATAAGGCAGCCAAGCGGGAAGCTGCATCCTGAGAAGGAGCAGCAACGACACGTGTACCGAGACGAGTGGGGTTGAAGGTGACAGACGCATCCACGGAATCAACGAGATGCCGATGGAGGGAGAAATCGCCAGGAGGCGCGGAATCAAGAGGGAGGAGATCAAAGTATTTGGCCCATGAAGCAGGACCAAACAAGGCCTGATACGCATCAGTACAGGAAGGAAACGAGCGAGTGCGGCCGTGGCGCTGACGGCGTTGAGAATCCCCAGAGAGAGAGGGCACAAAAGACGCAGTAGTCACAACGAGAGACTTGGCCGCACCAGGGGACGAAGTGGTCACCACTGGGGGCTTGAGGCTCGACCTAACCACAGAGGAGGGATGTGAGCTAGGGGAAGAAGTCAGGAGAGTCAGGAGGAGGAGCAAGGTCGGGGCCCAACGCAGCTGAGGCTACAGATCCCGGTCTTCGAAGACAGGCCGACTCGGTGGCTTG
This sequence comes from Procambarus virginalis, assembly GCA_020271785.1. Classification (NCBI taxonomy): domain Eukaryota; kingdom Metazoa; phylum Arthropoda; class Malacostraca; order Decapoda; family Cambaridae; genus Procambarus; species Procambarus virginalis. The sequence goes on along the minus strand of WNGS01000241.1, from coordinate 19,280 downwards.
GTCGCCCACCCCACGAGCCCAAGAGGGTACAACAGAAACATTCAACGACATATGGACGAAAAGTGATAAATTCATCCACGAATGTGCCCCCATTCTCACCATGGAGCCACAATTAGAGGCAGGACACCCAAAAGGAAGCTATCGCCGATCATGCCGAGGCCCCCTAGGGGTGCGTCGCGGGTATACGCCCCACAAACGCCACCTTAAGAACCGTCAGTCCGTCGAGATCGGGTTCAGCGACGAAAGGGGGATTGGCAATAAAAGGTTCCCCTCGCTCGAGACGATGGGTACTACAGTTCTTCTACGGGTACAAGAGTATGCCTCCCAAGCACCCGGGCGTCAAAATAGAAGAAGTCCATAGGAATAATCCAAAACAAGCAAAAGGTCAGCAGGAAAACGACAAGCAGATAGGAGAAGAGGGGGGGGGGGAGAAAAACGAAACATAAGGAAAAGGAAAAGCGATCCGGCACAATTAGAGAAGACAGCAGCAGGAGTGCAAGGCCACAAAAGGACAGAGGACTGTCCCACGGAGCATCACACTCCGCCAGCCGTCTATGAAGCCCCCTCACAACGCCAACGGGCCGGATGGCGAGGAGGTATTAATTTGGTATTAAAACTATCAAAACAAGGCAGAACACAAAACAATGGGTATAAATTGGATAACTTTAAATTTAGGAAAAACACTTGTAAATACTGGTCTGGTAACAGGGTTGTTGATTTGTGGAACCAATTACAGCGTACATGGTGGTGGTGGGGTCCCTTGATTTTTTAAACGAGGGTTGGACATTTATATGAGTGGGATTGGGTTATCTTAAATAGAAGCTGCCTTGTATGGGCCTATATGCCTTCTGCAGTTACCTTTATTCTCATGTTCTCTATCTCTTAACACATCCAAAGCCAGTGATGGTGCGCTTGGACCCACTTGTGTTCTCGGTACTGGACTTGTTTAGAGTATTTAGGGAGAGTTTGGAAACATGGGTTTTCTTCTCCCGAATCTGTTGTACCTGTCGTATTTCATCCTTTATTCCTGATGACTTGCGAATGTAATAAAACACACGAAATTTAGTATTTACGATTTTGTTATGCATATTGATCCATGGATGAGTCACTTTCGCTTGTGTCTACCTCCACGCCCCTCCTGCAGCCTCTCAGGGGCAGCTGCTGAGGACACTTGTGGGTGTTAATTGATTAATGGTTGTGTGACCAGGGCCCGCACAGTGAGGGATGGGGTGAATGTTCCAGCATTCACCCCAGCCTCATAATTAAAAGATTGAAGCTCATGGTATTCAGGGTGCTATATTAAGCTGGATTAGGGCATGTCTATACCAAAGGAAACTGAAAAGGTAATTATAAATGGGGGTTTAAGTCCGAGTGGGAAAATGTTAGAAGTGGAGTGCTTATAACACCTCTATAAAAATAGAGATCCTGAAACCCCTCTTATTCATGATATACACAAGATTTATATTCAGGTGTGAGAAGCAATATTTGCCGACGATACTAAAATCGGGAAGGAAATAAACAGGAAAAGACTGACTATCACTTAAGACGATCTAAATAGGATTTTTGAATGGTCAAAAGATTGGCAGATGCTGTTTATTGCTGACAAATAAGGTTTTGAAGTTCGGTAATGATGATAGTTATAGATACGAGCTACATGGTGTTGAGATTGAAAAGTCTGATTACGAAAGGGATCTGGGAGGTATGATTAGTAAGAATTTAAAAAAAAATGCATAACTGTTCGTAAAAAGGCAAATAGGACACTTTTAGGGCAAACAGACTTATGGGATTTATTAATCAAAGCGTTAGTAACAAGACACCTGGTTGTGTTCTTCAGCTACATCTTACTCTGGTTAGGCCCCATTTAGATTATTCAGTTCAGTTTTGGACGCTGTACCATAGAATGGATATAAATTCACTAGAACTGTCCAGCGTAGGATGACAAAGTTAATCCCAAAATTAGAAACACGTCATGATGAAAGATTGACAAAGCTTAAATTACATTATCTAGAAAGGAGAAGAATATTTCAGTGACGTGCAAATATTCACAAGGAAAGTGTGCGCTACCTTGTGCTCGACTGTGCTGTCATTAATAATGGGAGTTGTAGTGAAGGAACTGATGAATCTATGTGGAGCTCTGAGGACAGAGTTGGATTCCCTACGGGAGGAGCTACGACAACTGAAGCAGCGTCAAGAAGAAACAGAGGAGGAGACCAGTTAAAAAATCCTCGCCTTGGAATGTCACAAAGGATAAGGGGGTCTTAAGAAAACTGCCAACGCCGCCCACCGATGTCCTAAAATCTTCCAACTCAGCTATGTTGGAAGACGAGTGTTTCAGGGAGCCTGCAGTTCGCTCGAAAGGGAACGCAACGAAGGCAACTCAAGTCCATCAAGATGCTCACAAAGTAGTACCTAAGCAAATTTTATTTGTGGGAGATTCCCAGGTGATGTATTTGGATAGCGCTTTTTTGTGCCAGAGACGGGAGTAGATTAAGGGTTTGCTATCCGGGAGCAGGAATTGGTGATATAGTAAACATGAATGATGATATGCCTGGAAATGGGAACAAACCCATTATTTGTATCAGTGCTAGTGGAAATGATATAGAACAAGTTAGGAGTGAGGCACTGATAATGTGGTTTAAGACCTATTGAATTAGTTAGGAATAAGGGAGGAATCCCAGTCATGTGAAATTCTTCCAAGAAAGGGAGTTAGAAATGGATGGTCGAGGGCACCGAGTCGAATGCCGACTGAACAAATATTGCAAATCAAATGCAATATCTTTCATAGATAACTTAGAACACTTCTATGGAAGAAATGACATGTATGCTCGGGATGGAGTGCAACTATCTAGAGCTGGGGTTGTTGCTTTTGACAACTCGTTGGAACCAGTAGTTGGAGGGGGTTTGTTTGGGTTTAAACTGTTAGTAGATAGTGGTATGGGAGTTGATATGGAGAAAAGAGGTAACAAAAGTGTGTGTTTTTGGGGAAAACAAATTGACAATGAAAAGATGAAAGAGAAGGGCCTCAAAAAAATAACTACACTTAAGGTATATTACACGAACTGGAGGAGTCTAAGAAACAAAATAAACGATTTAATTGTTGTCTGCACAGAAAAAAAAATTATTATTGCACTTACCAAAACGTGGATGTATGTAGAAAATAGAGAACCAGTAGCTGAATATTAAATAAACGGGTTTAAACTATCTCACACATATATTAGACGAGGAGGGGAGTAACCTTGTATGTTAAGGGAAAATTCGAAATATAGTCTCAGAGGGAATCAGAACTGAGCCACACACATTATCTAGCTAGAATTCAACGAAAAAGTTAAAAATCTTATAATAGGATTTATATACAGGCCACCAAACTTAGATGGAATGGAAGCAAAGCATCTATGGGATGAAATATCAAGAGCATCTAGGTCAAACGGTATGTGTGTCATGGGTGACTAATTTTAATGGAATAAACTGGATTAGCAGAACAGGGAATAATGAAGCATTATTCACAGTCAGGCGCAGATAGTCACAGTGAGAGGGTGTGTTAACTGGAGCTCCGATTGTAGTAGTATTATTATAGCAATAATGGAAGGTGTATTTAAGGATCTGATAAATCTTGTTGGAGCTCTGAGGACGGTTGGATTCCCTACGGGAGGAGGTATGAAAGCTGAAACATCAGGAAAAAACAAACGAGGCAACCATTATTAAACAGACCTCGTCATGGCAAGTTGTAAAGGACAGGGCCTTAAGAAGACTTAGACAAAGCCGCCTATTGATATCCTAAGGACTTCTAATGCATTTGCCGTGTTGGAGGACGAGTGCTGTGAGCCTGCAGTTCGTTCGAATGGCAAGTCAACGAAGCACAGGTCCCTCACGGAGCTCAAAAGAAAAAGGAAGGAACTAAGCGAATTTTGGTTGTGGGAGATTTCCAGGTGAGGTATTTAGACAGGACGTTTTGTGCCAGAGATAGGGGGGAACAGGTTAAGTTTTGCTGTACGGAAGCTGGAATTGGACACATTGTGGGCAACATGAATGATTATGACCGGAAATAGGAACAAACCCATTATTTATATTAGTGCAGGTGGAAATGATGTTGGACAAGTTAGGAGTGAGGAACTGATACAGAGGTTTAAGATAGCCATAGTCAGGAGCAAGGGAGGAATCCCGATCATGTGGCATTCTTCCAAGAAAGGGAGGTGGAAATGAATGGTTGTCGAGGGCACTGTGTCAATTGCCGCCTGAAAAGATATTGCAAATCAAATGCAATATCTTTCATAGATAACTGGGAACACTTCTATGGAAGAATTGAAATGCATGACCGGGATGGGGTGCATCTATCGAGGGCTGGGGTGGTGGTTGTTCCGAACTCGGTGGAACCAGTGGTTGGAGGTGTTTATTTGGGTTTGGTTTAAACTGTTAGTAGATAGTGGTATGGGAATTGATATGGAGGAAAGAGGTAATAAAAGTAGGTGTTTGTGGGAGAAACAAATTGGCAAAATGATCAGGGAAAGAGAAGGGCCTCAAAATAACAACACACTTAGGGTATATTAAACTAACAGTATTAGTCTAAGAAACAAAAACGATTTAAATGTTCTTGTCTGCACAGACAAAATAGATATCATTGCACTTACCGAAACGTGTATGAATGTAGAAAATAAAGAACTATTAGCTGAATATCAAATAAATGGATTTAAACTATTTCACATATATTAGACGTGGAGGGGGGGGGGGGTAGCCATATGTGTTAAAAAAAATTTAAATGTAGTTTCAAAGAGGAAATCAAAGATGAGCCACACAAACTATTTGGTTAGAATTAAACGAAGGAGCAAATAATCTTAAAATAGGAGTTATATAAAGATCACCAAACTTAAAACAGGATGGAAGCAAAACACCTATGGGATAAAATATCTCTAGCATCTAGGTCTAGCAGTATTTGTGTCATGGGCAACTTTAATTTTTGTGGAATAAATTTGTTTAACAGAACAGGGAATAATGAAGCAGAAGATTTTCTACAATTAATTTACGATTGCTTTCTTAGCCTACACATGAAGGAACCAACGTGGGAAAATAATTTTAGATTTAGTGTTCACTAACAGGGAAACAAATTAATGACATCGAAATGGAGTGAGATAAGGAACAGTGATCACAAAGAAATCGGATTTAGCATGATATGGAATAGATTTGCAGGAGAAAATTTCGTTAAAGTGCCAGATTTGCGAAAAGCTGATTTCAATAGCCTAAGAATTTTTTTGGGTCAAATAGATTGGAAAATCTTGGGCATTGGGGGTTGGCCGGTCTTGGAGCGAGATGTGAATCCAGCGACAGGTGACGTAAAAGGGGATTTCGATATGGGACTCAAAATATAACTTATTTAAAAATATTCTAACCAAAGCACAGGAAAGTAGTATACCATACAAATTGAATAGATCGAATAATAATGACCTGCAACGGATAAAGGATCTAAAGAACCTTATAAGTTGAATGAGCTTGGTACAAAAGGATTAAAAATGGGAGAAGTCGGTTTAAAACAAGAATTCTTACAACTGGTTAGAAATGTTAAAAAGAGATAAGTAAGGCAAAAAGAAACTATGGATTTCGAATAGCAGGGCAAGCAAAGACAAATCCTAAAGTTTTTTTTCAGTTATATCAAACAAAGAATAGAGAAATGATACGTCCATTAAAAACTGACATGTCTGATAACTGACAATGACCAAAAGATGTGTATTATTTTTAATAAATATTTTATCTATTTACTAAAGAAGATCTGAACATTATGCATTCAGCCAAACAAGTCTGTTGGTTGGGAAGAGGACAGGATGATTAGTTTTGCAGTTACCAGGGAGGATATAATTAAATAGTGAAACTCAAGCCAAAGAAATCCCAAGGGTCAGACAACGTGTTTGCCATGGTCCTTAAGGAATGCAAAGAAGAGCTTAGCGAGCCATGGTCTTGTTATATTTAACATATCATTAGAGTCGGACAGAGTGCCTGAGTCGTGGAAGGTTTCTAATGTGGTACCCATTTTCAAGAAAGGAGATAGATTATGTGCATCAAACTATCGTCCAATTAGCTTAACGTCTATTGTGGGAAAGTTACTCGAATCGATAATTGCAAATACCATTCGTCTTCGTCTTGAAAAACAAATAAATACATGATTCACAACATGGTTTTACAAACGCCCATACAAGTTTGACACAGTGCCATATGAAAGATTGATTAAAATGTTAAGCTCACGGTATTGGGGGTGCTATATTAAGTTGGATTAGGGCATGGCTATTCCAAAAGAAACAGTTAGTATAAATGGGATTAAATCAGAGTGGGAAAAGGTTGCAAGTGGAGTGCCTCATGGCTCTGTCCTGGGACCTCTGTTATTCATAATATATAAATTATTTAGATTCAGGTTTGAACAACAATATTTGCAAATTTGCCTTTGATGCAAAAATCGGGAGAAATAAACATTGAAAAAGACCCACTATCAATTCAAGTCAATCTCAATAGGGTTTTGAAATGGTCAACCGATTTGTACACTAGTTTAATGCTGACAAATGTAAGGTTTTAAGTCTAGGTAATGATGATATAGTTACTAGATACATAAGAACATAAGAACAAAGGCAACTGCAGAAGGCCTATTGGCCCATACGAGGCAGCTCCTATTTATAACCACCCAATCCCACTCATATACATGTCCAACCCATGCTTGAAACAATCGAGGGACCCCTCCTCCACAATGTAACGCGGCAATTTGTTCCACAAATCAACAACCCTGTTACTGAACCAGTATTTACCCAAGTCTTTCCTAAATCTAAACTTATCCAATTTATACCCATTGTTTCGCGTTCTGTCCTGTGTTGATACTTTTAATACCATATTAATATCCCCTTTGTTATGTCCATTCATCCACTTTTAAACCTCTATCATGTCACCCCTAACTCTTCGCCTTTCCAGTGAATGCAACTTAAGCTTTGTTAATCTTTCTTCATATGAAAGATTTCTAATTTGGGGAATTAACTTAGTCATCCTACGCTGGACACGTTCAAGTGAATTTATATCCATTCTATAGTACGGCGAACAAAACTGAACTGCATAATCTAAACGGGGCCTAACAAGAGCAAGATATAGCTTGAGAACCACACCAGGTGTCTTGTTACTTACGCTGCGATTAATAAATCCGAGTGTCCGATTTGCCTTATTACGAACATTCATGCATTGATCCTTTAGTTTTAAATTCTTACTAATTATAACTCCCAGATCCCTTTCGCAATCCGACTTCGCAATCTCAACACCATCTAGCTCGCATGTTCTTGTGTAACATGACATCTGGTGTTGTTCGTCAGATATATCTTGCCCTGGTTAGGCCCCGTTTAGATTATGCAGTTCAGTTTTGGTCAAATGGATATAAATTCATTTTAACGCGTCCATCGTAGGATGTCAAAGTCAATCTCCCAAATTAGAAACCAGTAATGAAGAGAGATTGACAAAGCTTAAATTGCATTCACTGGAAATGCGAAGATTTATGGGTGACCTGATAGAAGTTTACAAGTGGATGAATGGACATAAATGGGATATTAATAGGGTATTAAAAGTATCAACACAAGACAGACACGAAACAATGGGTGTAAATTGGTAAAGTTTATATTTAGGAAGCACCTCGGTAAATACTGGTTCAGTAACAGGGTTGTTGATTTGTAGAACCAATTACAGTCTAACTTGGTGGAGGTGGGGTCCCTCGATTGTTTCAAACGTGGGTTAGACATGGATATGAGTGGGATTCGGTGGTTATAAATAGCTGCTGCCTCGTATGGACCAATATGCCTTCTGCAGTCACCTTTATTCATATGTTTTTATGTTCTTAAGAATAAAGATAACCTGCTGCAGGCCTATTGGCACATACGAGACAGCCCCTATTTAATAAATACATAAGAATTAACAACATCCTGGTAACGGCTAAACTGGTCAACCTGTTCTCTTCCCAACCACATGGACTCGTTTGGCTAACGGCATAATGTTAAGTTCCTCTTAGTAAATAGAGATAAAATAATTATTAAACATACTAATTATCTCCGTCATTATCCGTTATCTAACCTGTCTCGGGCTGTCTATAGCCTGTCTCAGGCTAACTCGGGCTCTGTCAACAGGCTGTTCTACCTCTTCGCCCTTACTTCAATACACACACAAATCGCAATAGCGTGATACATCAAATTAGCAAATCCACAAGGGCCATGATGAGGGTTCCGACTTAAGCCCGGGATGATCCCAGACGCAGCCTTAGTCGACTGCGCCACGACATGGTCAAAAGAATTGCAACCGGGAGTTCTTCTGCCCTCACTCGGATCCTGCAGCCTCTCCGAGACAAACCAGGGTTTTACACAATTCCTCCCATGCACTCGGGCTGTCAACATGATGCTCTACCTCTTTGCCCTTACTTCTATACTTCAAATGATTTGTTCATTTGATTTATCACGCTATTGTGATTTCTGTGTATCATTCCATTTCGTTCCATTTTATTCGAGCTGCCTCGAATGGGTCATTAGGCTTTCTGCAATTACCTTCAATCTTGTTCTTGTATAAATTTACTATACTAACTATACTCTAGTTAGTTCGAGGAGAGGTGAAGTGCGGCGGGGTGAGGCGATACTTTTGGGTTTAAATCCATAAGTTGTTAGAACATTTATTTCCGGGCGCCAGACTGTCACTCAAAGACATCATACAGATATCCTTTCAGAAAAACCTTCAATATAGAACATGCTCATGGATGGATAATCTGGTCAAGATTCTAGAGAAAGTGGACCTGAAATGGACCATTAAAAACAAAGGGGAAGATAGACCTTATCAACACTTTCGGTAGCCTCCTTCATGGGAAGAATCGAATCTAAAGATAATCATTGAAGGATTACCAGTTACAAAATCAGCATGTGAGAGGCTCATGGAAGTAATAGAACAACAACAAATGGAAACCATCTCAAGACCTACAACGACTCACATCTTCACAGACGGATCAGTTGTTCAAGAAAGAGGTTCTGCTGGGACAGCAATTTACACTACCAACAATGAACCTTACTGGAGCATGAATAGTGGGTGCTCAATATTGCAAACATAATTATATGCCCTGAAGGAGGCAATAAACTATACAATTGTGAATCACTAGCAAAAACTGCCACTGCTCTACCCTGTTGTACAGGTTCATATACCTCCAAGTTTCTCACAGATAAAGGAGCAAATCAAGAAAATATTCTCAACTATCAAAAGTCGCCACAGAGCCAAAGTAGCGGAAGGAAGATCCATTGCCATATGGTACGAACAAGCCACTGGTTGCTCCTCTTTCAAGCCTGGCAAAAAGGTATCCAGAGACATTGCAGTAGCCATACACCGACTCAGACTTGGTTACAAGTGCTGCTGGGAGGTAATGAACCCAATAGTTAAAGAGTGTCACATCTGTGAAACAGAAGCAGAGGCGCCACTATTGCACTACTTGCTGGAATGTGAAGCTACTGAAGCCCTGCGCATCAAACTCAACATTAATCCAACGACAGCAGCTGCATTAGATGCACATTCCACCACGACTACAACGATTAGGAAAGCCTTTGAGGAATGGGACTCATTAGTGAGCATTCTGCATCTACATCCGCCACCAAGATAATGTTAATAAAACAAAACTAAAACCAGTTCACTAAAGCAGAAGCGATAAATAAACAGGGAAAAAGGAGGAATCCCCCCCCCCTCCATTTTAAACTTAGACCCAAATATCACAAACAAGGTTATCGTGAATACCCGAACTCAATTACGGGCTCACCATAGCCCGTGCTACACGAGTAGCTTCGTTCTGAGTAGCTAAATCTGAAACAACAACAAATTTCGGGGCTATTCATGCCCGTGCCACCTCTTGGGTGGCTTCATTTTTCATCAATCAATCGGACACTTATCCACACACAGTCCCTCTTCTGTGCCAGGTAAGTACACTACGAGTTCACCATAGCCTGTGCTACCTGGAACTTTTTGATCCCAGTAATTGAATCTTAAAACAACAACAAGAGGACATTTATTTAGTTCACAGTTGCGTCACTGTTCTCCCGGCTCCCTCACGACTGGAGAGTGTAGACATGAATCAGAAGCAGCAGTGTTACCTGTCTGGCTCAAGAACTGGAAAACGTTCCTAAATTATCGTTAAACGAGTACAACAGTTCTGATCAACATTCTGTTGTACTCGTTAAACGAGTACAACAGAACAGATTGAGAAGCTGGACTGTATTATAGGTTAAGTCAATGACTGTGACAAGCCGTTAGTACATGTTAACCGTCGAGTGGGGTGTTACGAACCTTACTTCCTGTGGAGGTTCGTTTCAAATATAAAATGTTCGTGGACACTGGAGAATTTCATATTGGAATCCCATTAAATGAGAAAGCTGATGAAATTGCTAAACTGGCAACTCGTCATCCAGTGATACATAAAACAATTCAACCCAGCCTAGAGAACATAAAAAAACATCACCAAAAAACTCTCACACCTCAACAGAGCCTACCTACACCAGAGAACAGCTGAAGGTTCGCCCTCTGCAACATGGTATCTTCAGGCTACCAAATTAGAAAGGTTAAATATCCCAAAAGGAATCCACAGGGAAATAGCAGTTAGGTTATATAGACTACATCTAGGTTACAGATGCAACTGGGATATTGGTGAACCCCGACAGAGTGTGCATCTTCTGCCAAACTGTCACAGAAAAGCCATTACTTCACTATCTTCTGGAATGTGAAGCAACCAACGACCTTAGAAGAGCTTTAAGAGTTCCTGAACCTTGCAGTGGCCACCCTGAAGCCATCAACACAGCCACTCTCCTGGTCAACAAAGGTGTCCAGCAGCTGGACACCCTCATAAGGACTGTAAAGCAGTATCCTCCTCCGCGATAACAGCTTGATTAAATGCAACCTCAGAATAATGAAAAGAATTGCTTAAAAAAAAATTGTACCACTTACGCGCTATTCATGCCCGTGCCACCTCTTGGGTGGCTTAATCTTTATCAATCAATCTGGAGAATTTTGATAGGAAAATATCTACAGCCGATTTTAGGGAGGCCGCGAGTTACCAGTAATACTCCGCCCAGCAAAGTAGTACCTTCTCAGCTGGAGATTGTCAGGAATAATGTGAACTGGAATAGCCTAACTATGTGAGGGAAAAATGGACTCAATCGAAAAGCATGCATGAGGAATATCGTAAATAAAGTCAATAAAGAGTTTGATTGCAAATGTAAAGCATAGAGTATTAAGGGGCGATGACGCAAGAGAGGTGGACGCCATCTTGACTTGAGGGGAGGTATATCGCTGCCGACCCGGTCCTGCTATTTGAGGTTTTCTCCGGCCGTACAGTCAGATAAGCCTACCTCTATCTTGAGGTTATCTTGAGATAATTTCGGGGATTTCTTAGTGTCCCCGCGGCCCGGTCCTCGACCAGGCCTCCACCCCCAGGAAGCAGCCCGTGACAGCTGACTAACACCAGGTACCTATTTTACTGCTAAGTAACAGGGGCATAGGGTGAAAGAAACTCTGCCCATTGTTTCTCGCCGGCGCCTGGGATCGAATCCAGGACCACAGGATCACAAGTCTCGCGTGCTGTCCGCTCAGCCGACCGGCTCCCTCTATATCTAAACAGGGATGCAAGATATTGTAGAGTAGTTATGCAGACTTTGGAGGTGTTCTTTAAGAGTCTCCAGGTTTCCTTTGGTATAAATGTGTGTGTCATCGGTGGATAGTTGTGGCGGCGCTGTGTACGGTTCCAGGTTTGGGATGGTGAGCCTTAGGGTATCTAGAGCCCGCTAGGGACTTTTCAATAATACTCAATGGCAAAGTATTTTAAGGATATCACCTTATTGAATATGTTTGCGAGTCTTTGCATATAAATTTGTGTCTATGTACCAGGTTGTTTTCCTTACTCTTTGATTTGCCCCCAGGCTCAAGTACAATCATCTATTCCACTAGACAACATTTAAAGGTCCACCACCACTAAATTCTTAACAGGCCTCCGAGACACAGCTATGACAAAAGTTTTTGACTCGCGCCCCCATGACGTGGGGTTCCAACATTCCAGAGTGTGATGATAATTATCTGATATCTGAGTGTGATAATGTCACTTGAGTGTAAAGATGGTGAAGCAGTGGACGGCAAAGAGGATTCCTAACCAGAAAACCTGAGGTCCACCAAGACATGTTATAACCAATATTTTAACATTACGGTACCTTCTGACACCTCTGAGGATCTACAATGCTGTTGTGGAAACCGAAGGATTACCTTTATTTTCGCCGATAGCTCAAAGTGTTCAGCAGCTAAATAATGACAAATATTCAAGATCACACACACCTTGTGATGCACGACAGAATGCCCAGATAAGTTTCATGGAACACAAACAGCAGGGATTGTCGTTTATCAGGTCTAGTCGTCTGTTGTCCCAGGTACACGAAAACAATTTCCTCGGATCTGGAGCCCTTGGCAAGTGTTAAAAGGTGACCCGTGAGGAACCGCAGTCACTGTCTTATGCTGTTTGATAAGCATAAATTAATATGCTGTTACGATTAAGTAACAGCATATTAACAATAATAATAATATTTTAAATTATTATTATAATAATTATCATACTAATAATTGTTGTATTTAATAATTATCACTCTTCCTTCTACTTGGTCTTGAAGGAGGCCGGCCTCGGGTGAAGGGGGGCTGTGACGATCTCTGTCTGGGACCCGTAGGTGCGGGACCGGGACGTCCACCTCCCGGGGCTCGTGCGGCCCAGGCTCTGCTTCAGGAGGCTGGGGTCGTTCGTGCCCTTGTTGGGGTGGTTCTTCTCCGGCCCCGACCACGGCGGTCTCCGGGTTGGAGGTCCCTGTGCCCTTCTTCATCACCTTCGAGGTCAACCCCGGAACTCTCAGTTCCTGCGACGGCGCTGGAACCAATCGTATTGGCGTATGCCTTTCCATTGGAGACTTTCAGCGCCGTGGAGAGGGGGGACCTGCTGCCTGGGTAACAGCTTCTCCCCCGATTCAACCTACCCTGGCTTTGCGCCCTGGTGAGGCCATTCCAGACCGACAACCAGAGCGCAACTCCATAGTCTCCTGAGACTGATGGATGCCTACTACTACTACGATTAAGTAAGTAATGATCAAGGCACGAATGCTACACATGGTTAGACATCGAGGGTTCCCAAAATTACTGGGAATGTGCCCACTTCACCTCGCTTTACTTATGACTTACCGTGGAAAATCAGTCTTGGAGTCATGATTCGAAATGAAACAAGATGCTCTTCCGCAGAGCAGGACCATTGTAAGGTGCATGTTGGATATGTGCACCATTGAGGACTCCCTGCATGTTGCGGGTTTAATTCATAATGACTTAAAAATTGATAATGTAAGCGTAGTGATAGAAGGAGAGACTCCTGTGGTTACCATCCTTGGCGTGGGGGCCATGACCCCACTATGGAGCACGTATCCAGTGCGCAACCGTCTTAAATCGTCCCGAAGAGAGTATTTCGAAAGCTAAACTACACTGGACTATTGGCGTGGCCACCACGAGCTCCAATGTGAGGGGTTTTGCCGACATCTTCTGGTACATGACGACCTTGATTCATCCTGTTCCTAATTCCCTTCAATTACTGCTCACCAGACACTTCCATATGGCGACCAAAAGTTGCCTTAACCTCCATGACTTTATGGAGTGTCTCAATGCTCCCTTATAAGAATACTCGCAGAATGTATCTGTGGATTTTAGAAGGATTTTAATTTTTGTCCCAGTGTCTTGCAGTCACAATCGTGGTTCTTCTGGTCTTGAAACTAGCGCCTAAGTTTCACCTTAATTTAATGTATACTCTTAAAGAACAGGATTTAAATTGTTATTCGTGGTTAGTAAATTATTTTATATTTTCCTTATTATTAAAACACATACATTATGTATGTATTCACTCATAATAAATTGTGCAAATAATTGAGTTGTGTTTTTGAATCATAGGATCTGTACAGAGTTGGCATGCGAGGCAGTTATAATTTATATTAAACAGCTCTTTATAAACACACACAAAACAATCCATCAAAGTCTGGGTCAAACTGTGTATAGTTTTAGGTGATATTAATTTTTAGAATAAACTTTATTACTAATAATAAAACGTTTAACTGAAACTTATGTTCATCGAGAAAAACTTCTTCATATACACACAGCAATCACAATAGCGTGTTATATCAAATGACCGAGCCTACAGGGGCCTCGATGAGGGTTCGAACCTACGCACAGAGTGATCCCAGATGCACCATAGGCATCAGTACCGCTCGTGGTCGTTACATCACATGTGACGCCTCAACCTCGCTTTAACACTGATGATGTCAGTCAAAATTCTGAAAATGTTTATTCTGCAGATAAACAGAAAAGTGCTCAGAAAGAAAGGGAAGTAACTAAGCGAATTCAGGTTGTGGGATATTCCCAAGTGAAGTATTTGGGTAGAACGTTTTGTGCCAGAGATAGGAGGAACAGGTTAAGGGTTTGCTATCCGCGAGCTGGAATTAGTGATATTGTTGGCAACATGAATATGGCTGGAAATGGGAACAAACCCATTTTTTGTATTAGTGTAGGTGGAAATGAACAAACCCATTCAAGGATAACCCAAGGCAATACAAAAGGACGAGAAATTGAGTTGGTTACCTCTTTTCTGTAAGCCTTGAAGTCGTAATAGACAGCCAGTTGAAATTCACTCAAGAAATTGAATATATTCGGCAACGATGCAATGCCAGAAACTCCCTGACAAGTCGAAGAGATGGCGCAACTCTAACAGTGCTCAAAATGTTCTACGCTAAAGCAATTACGTCACTCAATGACTGTGATGCTCCTGCTTTTACATCCGTTATTGATAACCAATGGGAGAAACTTTAAATGTCACAAAATGATGCCCTCAGAACAATTCTGGGAGCACCTATATGGACGAATCTTGAGAATCAAAGAATGGAAACAAACTTACCAGCCTTACAAAACAGAAGCAAAGTTGTTGAATAAACCTCATTTTGCTAAGACACTTGCCTATGTTGTTGTTCCTTACTCTGCAGTGCTGCCCTCATTTAGTATCACCATTTGCTACTTTGAAATTAATTTGAATTGGCAAGTGTGAGAACCCATCGGCTACCTGCTAGATTTCATGCAAGCAAGTTGCAGAGAACGATCTAAGTGTGGAAGGTCTGGTTTTGCTTTAAGAATTGAAGACCGCCTTTGCCTTCATCTTCACCTGAAGTAGATCTTTGGCGTCTTGCTCACGCCTCCTCTGTGTATTAATTTGTTGGTCGAAGACAAACATTCTAATCAACATCCTAATAACCAGTAAAATCTCTCACTCTGGTGGCCAGCACGGCGCTAGACTTTTGTAGGAAATTGGTCACTTCACATCTGATGCCCAAAGTGGGGCCAAGGCATGTATAAGGGATAAGGGAAAACCAACCTCACAATATGGTTTGAGAGAGAAAGCTCTGTTGACAGAACGTCAATATGGAGTCGAGATTTGCCTCAAGATGAAGCTTGGGCTGATATCCAATTTGCTTTTTGGGTGAAAAGGGAGCGATTGAAATTGAAAGTGGCTACTCTCCCACAGTGCAGGAAAGTGAAGTTCTTGTCTCTCTTAGTACAAATTATAAATCTCACACACACACTCGGTTCATTTCCAGTTTTAGTTGAAACATTTGGAACAATGGTAGGATCCATTTTAGTTAGAAAATTGGATCCATTTGGAACAAGGTTGACCTTCTGAAAAATTCTGGAGGTTTCCGTGCAAGGGTAAGGATGAGCTAGCCTAAGCATTTTTATACCAGTTTGACAGTTAATTTCAGAAATACGATCAACGACCCTCGGGGTATTAAGTTTGTTTCTCATTATCTGTGGTACGAAGACAGACAGATTATCCTCAAAGCTTCGTTCTGCAGTTTTTCAAGCCCTCCAAGCTTTCTTTCAGGTATCAAATCAAACAGAGGTGCAACATAATCCACTAAAGTTATGATGAATACAAGAGTATACATCTTTTTGACAATGCTGACATTGGCACCACAGCCTGAATGATAACTTTCAGAACTCTGAGCCTCTCTTTATACTGACGACAGAGTCTGAATACAACAGGACCATACAGTGGCACCTCAAGGCCAAGGTATTTAAATCTCTTAACATAGTAAAGCTGGGAGCCATCATACAGTCGCATCTTGCGAACAGCTCCTCCCTGCCTGGGTGGACGCCGATTTAGAATGTTTTCTCTGCTGAGATGACTAAACCTAGGTAAGGCATGAGTCTAATAAAGAGTTAAGAGTTCTGCGTATTAGCATACCCAGTGTTGTGTATCACTGTTAGTCTGGTGCAGCAGGAGCGGCAGTTTATGAAGAAGGCGGAAGACTCGACCAAGAACATCAGAGGTAAATACATGCTCACACTCACACAATTTGCGTACGATTGCATATAAATTTGCGTTTAAATCAATTTGAGATTGATATAGTAGCATTTCCACTGTGTCCACATTCTTCACCTATTTCTAAGTTGTTTCCAAACAAACTGTTGTCTCGAATCCCCTGAACTGCCATTTCTCCTCACCATCAATGCCTCTGTACTGGAAGTTCACCTCTACACCAGCCAAAATGAGTCATCAGTCCTGCCACCTCTCCACACCCAGAGCCTGGCTCAGCCTGGTACAACTTTGCGGCAAGTCGAGCGCCTCAGCTAACCGGTAGTTTGCCTTCACAAACAAGCAGTTATCCACCATCAACTAGCAGTGGTACAGTCTTAACACAAAGGCGCCGCCAGCCACAAACTAGCAGTTTGCTAGTAGCACTTGTTACCACTGATGACACTTGCTGTGACGTCATCACCGCCAGGCTATATAAAGGGCATCACCTCCCTAGAGCGCCAGTCCCGCTCCTGTGCCAGTAAGTCCACTATGGGCTCACCATAGCCCGTGCTGCTATGGTGAGCAGAGTATGGTTATTCAGCTACTCAGAACTTTTATTCTGAGCAGCTGAATCTAAAAACCTGGAGAGCCACTCACTGTGCTCTTGGATCACCTTAGTCTCCTGCAACGCCGTCTGCCGTCAGCCTGCGTCGTGTGCCGGATGCTGTGGTGGTATGGTAGTTGTCTTCTGCACTCCAGTATACTCTTGTATTAGATTTAAACTTTCATTTACTTATTTGTTCTATAATAACATCAAATCTCAGGTATCAATTTTGTTCAAAGATTTCAGTAAATTGTTTTAATTTAATTTTAATTTGTTTTCACCTGCGAGTTAAACACTGCAAGGGCCAACTCAGCATTTTTTTTCTGTGTGACAGAGCAATACCACCTTGGTTCAGAATTGCTGTGATACCACAACTCTTCACACTGTACAAATCCTCTTTCACATAGTTTAGATTTAATGCAAGACAATGTAAATAGATTTTAATACCTCGTACTATATGTTGTTAATGCTATATTGCTTAAAGTTTATAGTTTTTTGTATTATAACCCAATGAATCCCACAGTACATCCAATGGATTAGAACGTCTACCACAATATGGAAGACATTGACGAGTTCTTAAATTGAGTGAATGAAATGGGAGATTGCTTTGTGCTGGTGCTAACAGGAGCCACCACAGAAGGGCGCCAAGTCTTGGTGGTTAAGCTCACAGACCCATTCTCCACTGAACCGAGATGAAAATCTGGATGAAAGCTAGTTAGAGAGTAGCTTGTTTGTCCTGGCTACTCAAGACAGTTAACAATAATAATTCAAGTGTTAATATGAAATAATAGTTAATTAGTCTGACTATTTCCGTCTATTAACTGTTTCAGGTGTCCATGCTCGTGAATGGGATCTCTCTTCACGTACATCTTGAACCTGTTGATTACGGACGAGTCTTGGCGAGACCTGTTTTAGGTGACGAGTTGTAACGTACGATTATGTTACGTTGTTGAGTAGATTAGATACACAGTGTTCAGTGGGTTTTCATATTTATTTAGTAGTGTTGGATACAGCAGTGCCGTGGACGTTGAGACGGAGCTTGAAGCAGAGCAGAGAGCTAAATGTGGCCAGAGTCGCAGAGCTCTATGTGGGAGAGCGTTGTAGCTCGATGCGGTCCTAGTCTGCTGTCTGTTCCGTGTCGAAGCTGTAGCGTCTTGGGGTCGATTAGAACTGTATATACCGAGTGCTACATTCTTGACTGGAAAGTGTACTGTCGGCTATTTTCATATCGCTTGCTTATATTCGGTAACTACACCTCAGCTTCCTCCACTAGTATAGGAGGATGAAAGAACTGTTACCTGTAATTAGGTTAGAGATTACAGCTTCTACAATTAGTGCTAATTAGTTACGCCATTAAGCTAATGAGAAGTTGGAGTGAGTATATTGTTTGTACTCGCTACGGAGTGGTACATCATGCCTGTGGTCAACCCGGACGGCTATCAGTACACCTTCACCTCCGAGAGCACCAGGTCAGTCAACAGTAACTGCCAGCGTTCATGATATGCAGCACAGTACAGTGTTCATGCCATACAACCTCCTACAGTGTACATGTCATACAAGACCCTGCATGTTACGGCCACTATGGGTCGCAACCGGGTTCTTTGATGGTAACCAAAATGATAGTATCCCACCCCAAGTCGGTAGTATGCTTTCAAGAAAGTGGCTATGTAGTGCATAAAAAAGGAGGGATGAACAAAACGCTGTTCCTTTCGTCAATGTATTAATATCTTTCCACCACCGTAAGTATATATATATTACACGTATCCATAAATAATTATAAGAACAGATGGCTATTACTACACCTGTGTACAATCCTTTCGCTCAGGATATCAAACGGCTCACGCGCCGAGTTCATTAATCCCCAGTATTCTCACTGTCCTGTAGCGTATCAACCTTACTGAGAAGAACCCGGCGAGTTCACCTGTACATGGGCCAGACCACTGACAGTGTCATGAGGTGCCTGTGTACCCCAATGAACGCTCTCCAGCTACTCGCTGGCAGAGTACCTCAGCCACACGCTGAGCGGGGTCACAGACAATACAAGGGTAGCGATCCCCTGGCAGCAGTCTAGCGACCAGCTAGCAGCACTACTCAACAGGCACTCTCTGTCGTCAGTCTCTCCCCTAAGCCAGTCCAAAGGTACGCCGATCTTTTTTCAACACTAAAGCACTAGCAGCTACCACACTGCTTCATCGGCGGCGGCTTACTTGGTCGTTTCTAGGACCATGTAGGGAGACTCTTGATTGCCCAAGATGACTGCTCTCTCCAGTACCGCTGCCCCCAGACGTCACCTCTGTGGACACAAATGTA